>JAMXBD010004648.1:0-49790 GCA_024138025.1 Combretum micranthum | reverse complement strand
CATACATATTTTCTTTACTTTTTATATTTCCAATACATCTTATATCAAATCATACCTTACATATTAATTATTTTCTTACAAAATACAAACAAAATCAACTCTCTCTCTCTCTAAATTAACCATGGCCGGTGCTAGCCTCCCCCCCCCTCAATTTCCTCTCAATTATTTTTCTTTTTCAAATTTTTTATTACCTCTAATTTTCACTCCAAAATTCTATAAATATATCCCTTCCTCTTTCATTCTTTCACGCATTCATTTCACTACCAAAACTCTCTCAAAATCTCTCCACAAATCCTCTCTTCAAGAATTCTCTCTACCAACACTCTCTCAAACCAATTCCTCACAAAAATCATTCCTCATACATAAACTATCTACCACATATCACTACTCACATAATACCCCTTTCATCTACCATCTTCATATCACATAAACCTTAGGTAAAAATTCTCATATTCACTTATCATGTTCATATAACTTAACATGAGTTTAGTGTATGTTTCTTAGACTCATGAGAGTTAAAGAAGCAACAATTTATTCATGTTTTGTTTTTGTTCATGTTTCTGCTCTCTTCTTTATGTTAATATTATGTTGTTATTATTATTGTTATTATTTGCTTCTAATCTAACTTATATAAAGTATTATGTATATATATTTATTTAGAGCATATAAGCTCATTTGTTATTTATTTACTTTCAAGTTATGCAATTTATTTATTTTATGCAATTATTAAGACTAGTCTTTCTAGTCTTAGACTTGTCCATATCAAGTCAAAACAATCTTTTGTTTATTTTCTTTAATCTTTCAAGACTAGTCCATTCTTAGTCCCGGGATGTCTTGATGAAGCTAAAGCTCCAATACTTGACCGGGATACCTTGATGAAGCTAAGGTTCCCAATACTTGATATTTTATTTTCTTGCTTATCATTTGTTTTAGTATTTTCCTATGTTCTTATTATTTTATATGCTCATGATACTTGCATCTACATAATGATAATGTCTCAACTAATCTAAAAGTAGAATCTTATTTTATTAAAGGAACTCAAAACTAGATTTTCGATTATGTGATTTATCACAAAATCATGAAGTTATTATCAACAACATAGAAATAGAGTAATACAAGTTTTCTCAAGTTTTCTTAAATAACAAAGATAGTTTTACCAAAGAAACATAAGAAATAAATATTTCATTTTATAACCTAAGTTTTAGTGAAATAAATTGTTAATGTTAAAAGTTTTACAAAAAGCTTAAGATTTAAACTCTTTTTCACTCCATAATAAAACTAAGAAACAAACTAGTTTTTAAGGTCAAGATGAATTCAACCTATAAAGTTATAAACCCACTTAGGAAAAATGATGATTTTCAAATTTCTAAAGAAAGAACTTGTTTTCAAATAATATAAACAAGATAAGATTAGAAACAAAAGGGTTTATCAATAAAGAAAATTATTTTCAAAGGAAATGAAGAAACCAAGTTTTAGAAAACAAAAACCTATATTTTAAAATGATAAATATAAGAAGACAAGACTTATTTTCTAAAACCATTATAAATACAAAAGAGTCTTCAACAACTTAATACACTTTTGATGAATTTGATCTTTTATCACTAGAAGTAAAACTTATGAAAAACTAAGGTTGAAAGAAAATTTATTCTTGGAAAAAGAATGAAGAAAATAAAATAAGAATATACTCATTTATAAAAACCTAGGAAAATATAAAGTTTATTTAAATACTTGAAAAGAAATTTTTTAAGTTAAAGTTTAAATGAATTGTTTTATGAAATAAATTGTTGAGACACTACCATTAGAATTTTTGCATATAAAGTGAGCTTATCTATATACTCAAAGAATTTATCAATTATATATACATATATATATATGTTTATATTTTTACTAAAGGATTTTGAATGAAGTTGAGTTAGAAAATGGATTTGCAAAAGTTTAGAATTATTCGTTTCAAATCTGTACCCAATGTTTTCGGAACCCAAATGACCTTTTATGACAAAGATAAGTTTAGAAATGGATAGATCTTTTCGAATAGGTAGAAAACGGTATATTATATGCGAAATTCCGAGTTAAAATGAGCAAGTTATGGCCATTTTAAGTTGGAATTTCCTCCTATACGATTTTACCGCGATTTTAAGAAAAGTTTAGAATCTCCAAGGATAGAAATTTCATAAAAGACTCATCCTGGGTATTTCTTGACTAGGTGACGGAGAATACGAGAATACCCTACCTGAGGATTACTACGACTGAGAAGATTGCGAAATGGAAAGTGAGTTATTCCTCCTAATTTTGTTACCTTGCTTGTGCTTGTAAAGTAGTAGCATTAGTATACTAAGAAAAGATAAAAATGGATATATATTTGGGGAATTTGGGATTATGTGTATATATGTGATTCTATGTTTATGCGTGAAATGAGAATTAAGAATATCGCAACTTCGAACTACTTGTTCAAATAATTTTGTTTACTTACTTGTATGACTGTTTATTGTTTGTAAATTGATTGATCGCCCCTAATAAACCTTAATAAGGTTTGACTTAAGAAAACTAAAACGCTCACACATAGCATTTATCGAGTCACATCTTTTTCGGAAGGCTGCTACTCCTACGCGTAGAGTTGGATTGGTTGTGATCGTGCGGTACCATGGGCCATGTTCCTTCTTGGAGAATCCAAATCGCTCGGGGAAAGCGACTCTAGGTTCGGAGTCGAGCCAACCGAACGCTGTGGGTGAGGACCTAGGGACTAGCAGTAGGAGGTCGAGGACCTTCAACCCCGATTACCTAACCTTTGATACGGAGGGGTAAATCCGTTTTATATATAGTTTCCGAATAACTATATATATTTGCGTAATCACGTGATTGTTGCATTGTTTGCATAGCATATGCGTGAAAATCTAAATGAACTTGTTTGAATCTATGGTGCGAATGAAAAGGAATATCCCACTAAGCTAGTTGTAGCTTTACCCCTATAGATTTTGTTGAAACAAGTATACCCATGGATTAAATTAAGGATCATAATATTAAGGGAGTCATGGAAGGATGTTAAGCTTCTATGAAGGAAATGGAACCATAAGATGAAGTAATTTTGTAAGGTTCTTTATATATAATGACTTATATGATTAGTAATGTATATTTATTTGAAGATAGAGAGATATGCCCCTAAGAATTGAAATGTAATATGTATATGTTTTATGAAAAGTATTCTCTTTGCCTTGTTACTTATTTATTATCAATATAAATTGCGCTATCCCGATGCGTTCCTTTGGTTGTGATGTACGCCTCGTACATGATATGGAAGCCTTTGCGTGACTAAAGTAGTCATTCCTAGGCTTTAGTATTGTGTACGGCGGACTGCCACGTTTATGGTACCCTTCGGGGTGTGACAATTCACCATCAAATCCATTTAAATCTAGGTACTGTTCTTGTCAACATAAAGCCTTATCGTTACCCATATTTTCAGAAAAATGAGAAACAAAAACAAGTAAGAGATATGTTAGAACAAGGCATTATAAGGAATAGTACCGGTCCATTCTCTAATATAGTTTTATTGATTAAAAAGAAGGATGGATCATGGAGATTTTGTATAGACTATAGAGCATTAAACGATATTACTGTTACAAATCGATTACCAATTCCTATAGGAGATAAGCTGATAGATGAATTGCATGTGGCAATGATTTTTTCCAAATTATATTTAAGATTTGGTTATCACTAGATTAAGATGTTGGAAGATGACATTGAGAAAACAACCTTTTGTACACATGAAGGCCATTGTGAATTTTTAGTGATGCCTTTTGGATATAGTGAATGGGCTGTTTAAACCATTTTTAAGGAAATTTGCCATTGTATTTTTTTATGACATATTGATATATAGTTGTAAACTCCCAAACTTTGGAATCGGTTTAGCCTAAAAGCCTAAACAGAAGTCAACCGGAACTCTAATGGTCAACAAAATCTTAGTTAGACATAATAGCTTAAGTCCGGTAATCCCAAATAAGAAACTCGGTGAGAGTAAGTACGAGTTTGGAATGTAGAATAGTGCATAATTATCTAAGGTAAAATAAAAAAGATCAGATTATTAAAACCGCAACTCGTTTCTAACTCGATCGGACACGGTTCTTGAAAACGTGTCTCAGAGCCCGAATAGTAAAAATGTTCCGAATATACCATTAGACTTGTAAAAATATAAGGTTTCAAAAATATCAGTTTCAAAATTTTTCGATAAATAAAAATAATAGATATCGCATTTATACATATTTTTTACTATCAGTACTTTATTAGTCATATCTACTTTACATTACACTATTCATTACTATTCTACACTATTCTTTTATCTCTACTTTTTCTTACACCTACTTTTACACACACCATAACCTATAATCTTTACTTTTTACCTTTCCTATAACTTTATTTCACATCTACCTTACTTATTACTTCATTTAATCCACACAATACAAAATTAAAATCTCTCCCTCTCTCTTCTACCTATGGCCGGTGCCCCCCATGCCTCCTCTCTCCTCAATTTGTTTCAATTTTCTTTTGTTTTAATCATACAAAAATCACTCCACATTTCCTATAAATACCCTCCTCCTCTTTCACTTCTTTCACATAATTACTACCCACAAATTTCTTACTAAAACTCTTTCAAATTCTCCTCTCAAAACTCTCTCCAAATATCTTCTCAAAACACTCTCAAAATATTCCAAAACAACTTCTACCTACAAAAAAACCAAAACCACATTATACTACCAAAGTCTTCTTTAGGTAACCATTTCCTATTATTTTTCTATTCTCATATCATGTAACTTTACATGACTATAGTGTGAGTTTCCAAAGACTAAATGTTATGGAAGCTACATTATGTTCATGTATTGTTCTTGTTCATGAAAATCTATTTATGTTTATGTTATCATTTTTGTTCATATTATTGTTACTATATCTAAGTATTATCTATATATATATATATATATATCTTTAGAGCATATAAGCTCACTTGCTATTTATTTATTTTATGCAATGCAATAATTTAGTCTTAGACTTGTCCTCATCAAGTCAAAACAAATTTTTCTTTCTTTCATTTTATTTTATTTTGGGACTAGTCTACTTCTTAGTCCCGGGAGCCTTGAAAAAGCTAAGATTCCTAATACTTGACTCTATTATTTATGTTATTTTGTTTGCTATTATTTCTCATAATTCATGTTCATTTAAATTATTGTCCAAAATTTCAAGTTCTAAAAATAATTGAAAAAAAAAGGAGATTTTGACACTTAGAAATAAGTTTATGTAAATTATAAGATCTATGGTTTAAACAAAAATAAAGTTATCTCTTTTCAAGTTACAAAAAGAACCCACTAAGATTTTAAAAACTACTTTTACTATAAAAAGCTTCTTAAATCACTTATTATTCCGCTTTGTTTTTATAAAGAAAATAAATTTTTATGCAAGAATGATTTCTATGAAAAACATAACATAAGGAAAGGATGAGAAATTTTCAAATAAAGAACTTTTCAAACAAATAGACAAAGAAAATTGTATAAGAAAAATAAGTGGGAAAAATAGCACTATTATGGAGAACTTAGAAAAAAGGAAAAACTTATTTTCAAAAAGTTATTTAAAAATAATAAAGCAAACATAAAACACCCTTAGAAAACAAAAGAAACAAAATATTCATTTCTAAAGATTTACAAAATGAATTCTTGTAAACTATATCTTTCTAAAACTCCAAACCGACATTATTTTACTCAAGAAACATGAATGGACAACAAAGCACTTTAGCATGAATAAAATATGAGCTAAGTAACCATAAAAAGAGAAATTTTCAACTATATAGATAACTAAGTATTTATCAAACAAATTTTGATTGATTAAACCAAAGTTGTTTTTAAGTTGGAAAGTTCGTGGTGAATTTTATCGCCACTGTTTTAGGGCCTAAATGATTTAGTTTGATAAAAATAATTTTAAAAATGAATAGATCTTTTCGAATAGGTAGAAATCGGTATATTATATGCGCGATTCCTAGTTAAAATGATCAAGTTATGGCTATTTTAAGTTGGAACTTTCCTTTATACGAACTTTAACGTTCTTTGATATTGTCTTGTCAAATTTCAAGAAAAATCATCAAGAAATACTCATTTTGGGTATTTTCTTTGGCTAGGTGACTCCGAGGAAGGATACCTATATCTCGAAGATTATTTCAATTAAGTGGAGTGTGTGAAAAACTCATCCGTATAGAAGAATAGTCGATATGGCATCGTGTGTTTGTTTCCTTTAAATGCTATACTTGTTGTGCTTATAATTTAGTTGCATTAAAGCTAGGAAAAAGACAAATGGATATGTATGTAAAATAATTCCTTGAAAGAATCCTAAGGATATCGAGGCCGGAATTGATTTAAATGTTTATTTTAATATAACACTTGCTTTGTATGAAATTCTTTGATCGCCTTAATTTGATAATAATAATATTATGATATCATAAATAAATGGATTTGTCACGCCTCGAAAGGTACCCTAAACGTGGCAGCCCGCCACATATAATATCAAAGCTTAGGAATGACTACCTTAGTCATGCAAAAGCCTTGGTATTATATGTAAGGCGTCTAGCACGGTAATAGAGACGCTTTTGGGAAGCATAGTTTAAGCAAGTAAAAAATGAATATACAAGAATCCAGAAATAAAACATAATTATATCATTAATATCCAAAGGTCTATTACATGATTTCTTAGGAGCATACCCCCGCTAATCCCAAGGATCGTGATAATCTTTACAACATCCCAAAAATACTATATTAAAGATTTTAAAGGAATTCTAATCTAAGTTTTCGAGCAGATTTCCTCCAAAAGCTTCAATATATAAAACTTACACGGTACGGGAAGGCCTCGGGCACAAAAATAGGTGTTCCTGAGAGTACAAATACCTATAGGGGTGTAAGCTTATGGGCTTAGTGAGTAAATCCCAAAATTCATACTCAAAGTAAATTATCAACCAAGTTTATTATTCAAACATATGGAATGCAACAACCACGTGAGCATACAAGACATATGACTTTCCGGGAATCATATGTTGAATGAATTACGCCCTTCATTCAGGATTAGGTATTCAGGCCAATTACAGGCACAACTTTTAAAAACACTTTTATAGATCTTACCGGCTCCTATACACCATCAAAAACTTGTAGTTATTACAGGCTCCTACTAGCCACCAATTTTGTAGTTTTTACCGGCTCCTACTCGCCACTTACATGATATACCGGTTCTGCCTACCACCACTATTATACACTTATCCCACCAATTGTATAGTAGTGAATGAAATGTGACTCAACAGATGAAGTGCATAAATAATTTATTAATTAAGGTCTGGTAGTTACATTTAACTTCTTTCAAGTGATCAACCAATTTCAAACACTCCAAGATATTAATGCACAATAACTTTATTTCCAACAAATCGAGTTTCGATGTACTTAGTATTCTTTCAACATATTATCATACACTTCCTTTTGATTTTGTCTAAATTCTAATGCAACTAATTTTATAAGCACAATCAAAAGTATGAGAAAAATAACGGGGAATAAACTCACTCAGCCATTATGACACATTTCTTGAGATGGATGAGTCGTTCGGGATTTCCACTTAATCGTAGTAATCTTCGGGATACGAACAATCCTCATCGAGATTATCTAATCAAGAAGAATACCTAAAATGAGTATTTCATGAAATTTCTCTTCTTGAAGATTCTAATTTTTCTAAAAATCGCGTTAAAATCGTATAAGAGGAAATTCCAACTTAAAATAGCTATAACTTGCTCATTTTAACTCAGAATTTCGCGTATAATATACCGTTTTTTGCCTACTCGAAAAGATCTACACATTTCTAAACTTATTTTCATAAAACTAGGTCGTTTAGGTTCCGAAAAGACAGCGACCAGATTTGCCACGAATTTACAAAAACTTGTTTTCTTTCTTGTAAGCAAAGCTCATATGAAAAGATAAATATTTCAAGTATTTTGTAAATTTGTTGAAAGATGTATACATATATGTAATGACTCATAACAAATGGATGAAGTAAATGAAGTTGTCTCAACTTATAAAAAGTAAGGTTTTAAAAGACTTGAAACTTGAGATTCTATCGAAATATTCACTTTATTTTTGAAAGATCTTGAGTTATTGGAGATGAATATTCTTTTTCTAAATTTAATCTCTTGTAATTACTTTAATTTCCTAAAGTGTGGTTTTATTTTCTAAACTTGGATTCAAAAAGTAATAAAATGACATTTTTGTTTCTTGTAATGATTCCAAAAGAATTTCTATTTCTTGATGAAAAATAAGTTTTCATAAAACATTTTGTCTATGTAAGAAAAATCATTCCCATGCATGTTCATGGGTTTTTAAGAAATCCATTTTTCATATTTATTTAAGAAAGAACCTTTAGTTTAAGAAAATACTTCCTCATTTATTTTTGTTGAGACAAAAACATTATGTTCATGCATGAATATGAATCGTAAACTATAGAAATATAGAGGAACATAATAACTTGAAAGCTTAAGTAAATAATAAAGTAAATCAAGTATTGGGACCTTAGCTTCATCAAGGTACCCCGGGACTAAGAAAAGACTAGTCCCAAAAAGAAAGAAAAGGAATTGTTTTGACTTGATGAGGACAAGTCTAAAACTAGAATGACTAGTCTTAAAATCAACTTGAAATAAATAAATTGCAATAAAGTAAATAAATTGCATGAAAGATAAATAAATTGCAAGACAATGAGCTTATATGCTCTAAATAGTATATATAGCTATATAGATATATTAGATAGTAATAAACATAAAGGGAACATAAAGGAAACATAAAGGAATTTGTGATTATGAACAAAAACAAAGTATGAACCTATTGTTGCTTTCTTAACCTTCATGGTTTTAGAAAACTCACACTAAGTTTATACTAAGTAAATGAATATGTGGATTTCTTGAAGGCATATTACCTAAAAGAAAGAAGAAGAGAGGAGCTCCTTGTAGAAGACTTCTTGGAGGGAATTCTTAGGAGAATTTGAGAGAGTAACTTTGGTGTAGAAGTGGTGTGAAGGAAGTGAAGGTATGAGGGGGTATTTATAGGAAAATGTGGGAGATAATTTGTGTTAATTAAATAAATGAAAACAAAACAAATTGAGGGGGTGTGTGAGGGGGGCCGGTGCAATTTTCATGCATAGAAGAGGGGGAAATTTATTTATTTTTATTATTTTGTTAATTAAAAGTAAGAAATGAAAGATGTGAAGTTGTATTGGAAATGAAAATGTGTAAGAAATAGGTGTATGGTTTGTAAGAGTAGGTTGTAAGGAAAAAAAAGATAGGTGAATAGTGTAGAATAGTAGAAAATAGTGTAATGTAAAAGTAGACATGACAATTTAATGCCGGTAGTAAGAAAATACGCGTATAAAAGAGATATATGATATTTTTAACTATCGAAAAATTAAGAAATTGATATTTTTGGAAACCTTATATTTTTACGAGTCTAACGGTATATTCGGAATATTTTTCTTATTCCGAGCTCTCGGACACGTTTTTCAAGAGTAGTGTCCGATCGGGTTCAAAGGACACTCGAATTTTGAAAAACTGATATTTTTATAAAACTATAACTATTATGAACTATTATAGCTAATTTTTCCAACTTCGTCTTCTAGGGCTAGAGAAAACGGCAATGCCGGACTTAGGCGATTACGGTAAACTAGGGTTTCGTTGACTCTGGAAAATCTGGTCGACTTCCGAATAGGGTTTAAACTATAATTCGAATCTAAAAATTTCGAGGATTTACAAGATTCATGCATACCACGAAGTGAGTCACATTACATTTGGGTTATTATCCTTGGGTGAGAAGGATAGTAAGCTCATGTCAAAAGCAACACTTGGCTGAGTGTCCGAAAGCGATTACTTGGCAGCGACAAGAAAATGCTTGGTGGAAGATCCGAAAGCAAGGCTCGATTCAAGTAGACCTCACATGCTTGGCGATTTTGGTCGTAAGCATAAATCTTTTTACTAAAACTACTTTTTTGAGGTTATGTATCACCAAACCCCGAATAGAGAGCACAAATCCATTCAACATATAGTTCCTGGAAAACTATACACCTTGTTTGCCCATGTGTATGTTGCATTCCATTTGTTTGATTAAACAACTTGTTTGAAATTTTGTTACAAGAAGTATTTATGGAAATAGTTCTCACTAAGCCTGTTAACTTATACCCCCATAGATATCTTTTGCAGTTTCCCTATCTGTGGTTGAAACCACGAGGACCTTGCAATCAGGTAATTTCTTTTGGATAAAGGAAATTTAGATGAAGTTTAGTATTAGAAATGATGTACATATATTCTTGTAATAGATTAGTGAAAAAGGGAAATGTCCCTAAGTTTGTAAAATCATTGTTACAAGTAAATTAAATATTATGAATCCTCTTTTCTTAATATGTTATTATATCTTCTTAAGCTTCATAATTCCATGTATGGTCCTCTAAATTGTGAAGAGCACACCTTACACTTAATATAAAAGCTTTTGGGAATGGCTAAGGTTGTCATACTCAAGCTTTAATATTGAGTGTGGCAGACCGTTACGTTTAGGGTACCCCTTGGGGCGTGATAGTTTAAGTTGGTATCAGAGCATGGTTAAGAACCTATGAATCATAAGTATAGAATTGGACTTAAGAAGAATTGAATTAAAATAGAAATAAGAAAGACTTAGATAAGATAGAATGGATAGAATAAGTTTTCTAAACTCTCTCTTTTTGCATAGATTACCATAGATGAAGCTCGTTTACAAGCTAAGAATTTCCGAAAAGGACCCTTTGAGAACCTGGAAAATTTCCGACTAAGACTTAGGGTGTTATGTGAAGAATTCGCCTTAGCTAGATAACCTAAGACCGTCGAGAAATGCTCTTAATCTGGAAGAAGGGAATGATGCAAACCGAATGGAAGGGAGTAGTATAGACCATCCACAACTGCCCTATAGGAAAGAAAATGTCTGAGTTGGAGATGATGTATGCTGTGGAACAAATCGTTGCCATCGTGGAAGATCGACCAATGCTGAGGGAAGCAACTTTCATCCTTAGAGAAGATGGAGGTCGAACTTCACCAGATTTTCGAACTTGGACTCGAATTGGACCAATTTTTGTTTACACCCATGATAACTTGATGGACCATCTCGAATGGATGAAAGCTGACCTCAACGACGTTTTCCATTGGCATGGAGTGTACCAAGAAGTTCTGTGGCCACCAACTCAAGTGTCTATTGAGCCACCCGCCTTCACCGAAATCCAGCTGAGAAGTAACGAGGGCCTACATTTACGCAGGGATGGGACAATGATAAGAGAAGAGCCAATGGAAGAAGAAAGCGAAGATTCCAAGGAAGACCCGAAAGAAGACAATGAAGAAGGACCGAAACAAGAGACCACTGTTGGAGAAGGGGAACCCCGTAATAGCACTGAAGAAAGAATCATCCGCTATTTAGAAGGACGACTGTCACGCCCCAAAGGATACCCTAAATGTGATAATCCGCCGCACTCAATATTAAAACTTAAGTGTGACAACCTTAGTTACTCCCAAAAGCTTTGATATTAAGTGTAAGGCGTGCTCTCACAAATTTAGAGGACCATACATGGAATTATGAAGCTTAAGAAGATACAATAACATATTAAGAAAAGAGGATTCATAATATTCATTTACTTATAACAATGATTTTACAAATTTAAGGACATTTCCCTTTTTCACTAATCTATTACAAGAATATTTTACCTCTTATTCAACACTAAACTTCATCTAGGATTTTTTCTAATCCATAAAGAAATTACCTGACTGCAGGGTCCTTGTGGCCTTAACCATAAATAGGGAAAGTGCAAAAGATATCTACGGGGGTATAAGCTAACTGGCTTAGTGAGAATTATTTTCATAAATAACTTCTTATAACAAAATTTCAAACAAGTTATTTAATGAAGCAAATGAGATGCAACATATACATGGGCAAACAAGGCATATAGTTTTCCGGGAACTATATGTTGAATGGATTTGCGCCCTCTATTCGGGGTTTGGTGATAAATAACCTCGAAACAAGTAGTTTTAGTTAAAAAGATTTATGTTTTCGACCAATGTCGCCAAGCATGTGAAGTCTACTTGAATTGAGCTTTGCTTACGGATCTTCCGCCAAGCATTTCCTTTTTCTATAACGCCGCCAAGCAATCGCTTTCTGACACTCCACTAAGTGTTGCTTTTGACATGAGCTTACTATCCTTCTCACCCAAGGATAATAACCCAAACGCAATGTGACTCACTTTGTGATAAGCATAAATCCATTTATTTATGATATCATAATATTATTATTATCAAATTTAAGGCGATCAAAGAATTTCATACAAAGCAAGTGTTATACTAAAACAAACATTTAAATCAATTCCGGCCTCGATATTCTTAGGATTCTTTTAAAGAATCATTTTTCGTATATATCCATTTGTCTTTTCCTAGCTCTAATGCAACTATATTACAAGCACAACAAGTATAGCATTTAAAAGAAATAAATTCAAGATGCCATGTCGACTATTCTTCTTATACGGATGAGTCATTTATACACTCTACTCAATCGAAATAATCTTTGGGATATAGGTATCCTTCTTCGGAGTCACCTAGCCAAAGAAAATGCTCACAATGAGTATTTCTTGATGATTTTCTTGAAATTTGACAAAACAATGTCAAAAGAACGTTAAAGTTCGTATAAAGGAAAGTTACAACTTAAAATGGCCATAACTTGGTCATTTTAACTCGGAATCGCGCATATAATATACTGATTTCTATCGAATCGAAAAGATATATTCATTTCTAGAACTATCTTTTTCAAACTAAACCATTTAGTCCTTGAAACAGTGGCAATAAAATTCACCACGAGTTTTCCAACTCAAAAACAACTTTGGTTTAATCAATCAAAATTTGTTTGATCAATACTTAGTTATCTGTATAGTTGAAAAATTCTCCTTTTATGAGTACTTAGCTCATATTTATTCATGCTCAAGTGTTTGTTGTCCATTCATGTTGCTCAAGAAAAATCATGTCGGTTTTGGAGTTTTTAGAAAAATATAGTTTACAAGAATTCATTTTTGTAAATCTCTTGAAATGAATATTTTGTTTCTTTTGTTTTCTCAAAGAGGTTTTATGTTGGCTTATATATATATATTTCTAAGTAACTTTTTGAAAATAACTTTTCTTCTTTCTAAGTTTTCTATATTAATACTATTTTTCCTATTTATTTTTTTCCTACACAAATTTTTTTTGTCTATTTGTTTGCAAAAATATTTATTTGAAAATTCCTCATCCTTTTCTCATATTATGTTTTTCATAGAAATTATTCTTGTATAAAAATTTATTTTCTTTATAAAGACAAAGTAGGATAACAAGTGATTTAAGAAGCTTTTTATAGTAAAAGTAGTTTCTAAAATCTTAGTGGGTTTTTTTTGTAACTTAAAAAAAGATAACTTTATTTTTGTTTAAACCATAGATCTTATACTTTACATAAACTTATTTCTAAGTGTCAAAATCTTCTTTTTGTCAATTATTTTTAGAACTTGAAATTTTAGACAACAATTTAAATGAACATGAATTATAAGAAATAATAGCAAACAAAATAACGTAAATAATAAAGTCAAGTATTGGGAGTCTTAGCTTTTTCAAGGCTCCTGGGACTAAGAAATAGACTAGTCCAAAAATAAAAATAAAATGAAAGAAAGAAAAATTTGTTTTTACTTGATGAGGACAAGTGTAAGACTAGAGACTAATCATAAAATAATAAGGAATAAGTAAATAAATTGCATTGGAATAAATAAATAAATTACATTGCATAAAATAAATAAATTGCAAATGAGCTTATATGCTCTAAAGAATATGTATCTATATATAGATAACAATACTTAGATATAGTAACAATAATATGAACAAAAGTAATAACATAAACATAAATAAATAAATTTTCATGAACATGAACAATACATGAACATAATGTAGCTTTCATAACATTTAGTCTTTGGAAACTCATACTATGGTCATGTAAAGTTACATGACATGAGAAGAAGAAAACAATATGAAATGGTTACCTAAAAACTTTTGGTAGTGTTATGTGGCTTTGGCTTTTGTTGTAGGTAGAAGTGGTTTTGGAATAAATTTGAGAGAGTTTTGAGAGGATAGTTGGAGAGAGTTTTGAGAAGAGATTTTGAGAGAGTTTTAGTAAGAAATTTGTGGGTAGTAATTATGCGAAAGAAGTGAAAGAGGAGAGCGTATTTATAGGAAAATGTAGAGTGGTTTTTGTGTGATTAAAATAAAAGAAAAATAAAACAAATTGAGAGGGCATATGGGGGAGGGGGGCGCTAGCCATAGAGAGATGAGAGAGGGAGTGATTTTATTTTTTTGTATTTTGAGGATTAAATGAAGTAATAAGTAAAGTAGATGTGAAATAAAGTTATGGGAAAGGTAAAAAGTAAAGGTCATAGGTTATGGTGTGTGTAAGAGTAGGTGTAAGAAAAGTAGAGATAAAAGAATAGTATAGAATAATAATGAATAGTTAATGTAAAGTAGATATGACTAATAAAGTACCAGTAGTAAGAAAATACGCGTATAAATGCGATATCTGTTATTTTTACTTACCGAAAAATTACAAAATTGATATTTTTGAAAACCTTATATTTTTACGATTCTAACGGTATATTCGGAATATTTTTACTATTCTGGGCTCCGGGACACGTTTTTCAAGGACCGTGTCCGATCAGGTTCGAGACGAGTTGCGGTTTTACTAATCTGATCTTTTTATGCTACCTTAGATAACTTCGCATTATTCCACATTGTAAACTTCTACTTATTCTCACCGAGTTTCTTATTCGGAGGTGCCGGACTTAAGCTATTACTTCTAACTAGGGTTTTGTTGACCTTTAGAGCTCTGGTTGACTTCCGGTTTAGGGTTTTAGGCCTAAACTGATTCCAAAAAAATTCGGGGGTTTACAACCTACCCCCTTAAAGAAAGTTTTGTCCTCAAAACTTGGAATTTCAAAACTATAGCTTTCAAACGAACTTGGGTACTTGGCTTACACTCTATCCATAGTTCCTTAGGTTATTTGAAAAGATTTCTCCTTGGACCTTTGGCTTACTTGACTTCCTCATTTCCCATCTTTTGAACCTTTTTGGACAAATATCTGTCATAGGTATTCCTTATAGGGAAGGTCCTCCTTCCAGAGTGTCACCTTTTATCTCCGAAACTGATCCCTTGACCAATCATCATATGGGGATTGGAAGATGTCGCATGTTCCCAATAGGTTTAGATGATAAGCTAAACTTCCAACTTGCTTTATTACTCCCAAAGGATCATATGATAAACATTTCTTATTGTTAAGCACACTTGATCTCTGTTCAAAATTTCTAGAGTCCTCATTTTCTGATCAGTCTCACCTTCTTTGTCTATCTTGTGCTTTTCTCATTCTTGGAAATCTGTGAGACATCCTTGATCGTTCCTCAAAATTGGATTGTTCTCTATAATCGTTCATTATGTATCATCAAAAGGTTTCTTTCCTCAAAAATTCGCTAGCTCCTCATGTATGTATCATTCTTATGTCCGGTTTTGTTATGATTTTGACTAGGAGTCCTTGCTTCCTCCTTAAATTTCTATATAAGACCTTACTAGGTTGTTCATAAAGAATGTTGTATAGATCGACTAAGGAACGAGCCGACTTGGTTAATCAATCAGCTTATCCCATGAATGTTTTCTCCTTTCTGTTAGTACTGTGGGTAATCTAAATTCTTGGGAAGTCTAGTTCCATTCTTGTTTCAGTATTTGGCAAAGGCTCCATAGATCTTCTATCTTTGGCGTTCTTACTTTCTCGTTGACACTTTGTTTCTTCTTATCTTATTACTAACGTTCTTTTAAAACTTTGGTATATTCGGGTTCTTCTCGAATGGGTCGTTAATCCTAGGTTTACGGATTGTACTCATGACTTTTTCCTTACTTACTTCCTTGTTCTTAGTTCTTGAGTTCATCCTTTAGTTTCTATATTATTGTTGATCCGCACATCTTTCCTTCCATATTTTCTTCTTTATCCTTCGTATCTTCTCATCTTAGCATTAAGCTCCTTTATTCTTTTCCTTCAAGGTTGGTTTTAATACCATAACGGTCATCTCCTTTTTCAGGCCTTGTTTTGAAATCCTAATGCTTAGTTTCTCAATTCCTTTTTAGAATAGACCAGGATTTTTGTTAATTACTTGCCTATCCAATAGGAATTTATACTCTTGGTTTGGACAATCCAAAAAGCATTACCAAAAACTTGGGGTGTTCGTAATGAGTTTGAGGGGCATCTGCTTGAATCATCCTTTGATTTTGATCCTTAGCTAGTAGTATTTTGATCTTGAATCATGAGAAATTGATTTTGTTCTTTATAGTTGGTCCAAAGATCTTTAATTCTTGGGAGTAGTATTCGCTCTTGATTGTGACCTTGTTTATCTTTGAGAATCAACGCATAACTTAGGGTTTTATCCTTTCCTCCTATTATAAGCTGAACCGGCATATTCCATAGGGGTATACTTGATTGTATAAAGCCTTGATTTAACATTCTTGTAGTTGATCCTCTGACTTCTTTTGAATGCTATTAAGATTATTCAAAGGCCAAAAGTTTTATTCTCCAAGTTGATCCTCCTCTTCGGGTGTCATCCTATATATCCAGAACTTTGTCGAAAATCATGAATATCTCCAAGGGTCGGTTTCTCTTCATTTTCTTTTGTGTCATCCAGATAGTCATCCGTTTTTGGAACTTTCTCTATTTAACTTGAAAGAATCGTGACTCTTCTTTTACCAACGTTATTTTCCCTTCTTATTGCTCTATGAGTTCTATGTTCTCCTTGTGACTTTTTATCGAGAGGTAAACGTCTTGTACCAAGGATTTAATTTCATCACGAGCAACTGCATGTCCTTACGTTGTTATTAGATGATCCTTCAACACTTCTTGGGTTTCATCATTCCTCCTCAAGGGGATTTCAATTCTTAAAACTAAGGGTTGGCATTTGTTATTAGTAATCTCAACTTCTTATCTAGGCTAGGTATAACGAGAGAATGTGTTGTTCCGAATTTCAAAAGAGCAAATACATTCTGGTTTCCTAACTATAGGTGTCTTATTTATCTGACAGGGGATTATTACTCCTATTCTCATTTCTACTTATGTCACGCGCCGAAGGGTACCCTAAACGTGCCAGTCCGCCGTACACAATATTAAAGCCTAAGAATGACCACCTCAGTCATGTGAAGGCTTCCATACTATGTACAAGGCGTCTAACACATGGAGGAGACTCATCGGGGTAACGCATTTTAGGTTGATACCACTTGAGAACAATGTAAAGGAAATTCAATTCACTATTCTTCAAAATACAACTCATTAACTTCAATTACAATTCATCAAAAGATTCTACTACATAAAACTATTACAAGGCAAATCGTAAAGCTTAGCCAAACTCCAAGCATTCTTATATCTTGCCGGAATCCCGAAGTCATTCTCGGCTTCAACCATCTCGGTCCCCACTTAGCATTCTTGAGATAACCTGCTCATTTAAACAACTGTTGGGGTATAAGCTATACTAGCTTAGTGAGAATTCCCTTAATTCTGTACCATAACAAACAAGTTATAATCAATCATATACTATACATGAACAAACATGTGAGCAAGCAATTATGTATGGGTATCCGGAACCCACACATAGAACGGATTTACGCTCTCCGTATCTTGGGTTAGGGATGGCATTGAAGTCTACACGACTACTAGTAGTCCCCAAGCCATCGGCTCATAGCACTCGCCTTGGCTAGGCTCACACATGGAATGCATCCCTGATGCGCCTTAGTTCTCTATGAATGAGCTCTGATCCCGAGTCTCATTATCTAAACGAGTCCTCGAATCATACCGATCAACCTGCGTAGGAGTAGCACGTTACCAAAAGCAATATGTCCGATGCGATGCATGACCAATTTAATTTTTGCTTAGGTCAAAATATTCATACATTCTTTAGGGTGACCAGCCAATATCATACACATAACATAAATAATATGAGCAGTGCAGTTATCCAATCAAATCGTGGTTTCGATATGCTTTAGTATCCTTTGGCATACATTCATCACAGCCTCATCGTATATCCCATCCCCATTCATATCGATTTTTATCTTGTTCCTATAATCTAATGCAACTAACTACAAGCACAATCAAGATAACAAAACAAGAAGAAAACTCACTCGGCCATTAGATCACAGGTCTTCTAGTAATAATAATTCGGTGGCAGGGAATCGTCGATTCCGAGA
This sequence comes from Combretum micranthum, assembly GCA_024138025.1. Classification (NCBI taxonomy): domain Eukaryota; kingdom Viridiplantae; phylum Streptophyta; class Magnoliopsida; order Myrtales; family Combretaceae; genus Combretum; species Combretum micranthum. The sequence continues at coordinate 31,467 of JAMXBD010004648.1, read as the reverse complement.
TCTACTAAAAAGGAAGAAATACTCTAATAAGTATTTCAACTCAAACTAGTCCAAACGATTTTATACGAACTATCAAATTCGTAATTCTCGTCCTAAGCGGGAATTCTAACTTAAAACGGCAATAACTTGGTCATTTCAACTCGGAATCTCACAAATTATATATCGATGTCTATCTACTTCGAAAGATCTATCTATTTGTAATGTTATTTTCAAGTTTTGAAAAAATTTAGGTCTGGGAACAGAGGGATCAGTTCTGATCAGTAACGGTTTCTGATTCCGAAAAAATAGTTTTGTAAATGTTTGTAATGTTCCTACTATGTAAATTGGCTATACATGCAATATGAATGATTTCCTAACATGAATGACATGAGATGAGCTTAATGTATGCATGATCTTGATGATTTTTGCTAAAAGGAAATTTTATAACTTTTTATCTTGCAAGACCATAATAACAACTACTTATGAAAAATCTAGTTTTCTAACTTTGATAATTTCCATTTGTTTTGGATTTATTACTTAAGAAAATATAATTATTTTTTGTTAAAATTGAGTCTTCATTATATCTATTACTTATGACTTTCATTTCTACATAAAAATTTCCATTTTGCACTTTGTAAACATGTCTTCATGTAGAGTTGATTCCAAAATCCGAATTTTATAGAAATTAGTTTTTGAGTGATTCCTTCAAGTGAAAATCATTTGATATTTAGAAAATTATGGCTCAATCATACATAACCACTAAGGACTTCATTCTTACACAAAAATTTGCATTTTGCACTTTGCAAATATGTTTTTAAACAAGCTTTTCACAAAAATCCAAATTTTGGAAAATTTCATTTCTTGCATATTTCTTATGAGAAAACTTGTTTAATGCATCAAAATTTGAAGCTTTGCTATATCTATTGTCTAAGGGCTTCATTTAACACATAAAACTTGCAATTTGAGCTCAAATACTAAGTGATTACATATGCATCATCTCAAATTACGAATTTGATAATTTGATCACTAACTCAAATTTTTCCATTTTAATTCCATTACTTGTTTTATACATTACTCATGCCTAAACTCATTTTAACTTGTAAAAAAAATCATTGCTTAATGATATCTATTATCTATATACTTCATTTTTCATATAAAACATGAGTTTTGGAATTGATAAATGGGTTTTAAAAATTGATCTTGGTTGAGATCCGAATTTACAAAATTCATTTTTGGTTATCTTTTGATAAAAGCTATCTAAGCTCATGAAAATCCATTCCTTACATATCCTATCCTAAGAGCCTTTCATTTCTTAAATAAAAACTTCATTTTTGAATTGGAAAACATGTTTTTTAAAATAGACCTTGGCCAAAATCCAAAAATAGAATTTTTATTTTGAAAATAACTTTTGAAAATCACCTTTGATTCTTGTAAAAAGAAGTCTTGATGATATACATATATTAAGCTTTCATTTTCTTAAGTAAAAATTACATTTTGACACTTGGAACGTGGTTTTTAAATGGGGGTCTTGCCAAAATACGAATTTCACAATTTTGTTTGAGTTCAAAACTAAGATCTATACTTAATATAAACGTAAACATAAAACAAATGCATGGTAGTAAATTATAAACTCATAGATCTAAACTTTATTTATCAAAATCTCTTATTTATAATATCTATACCTTAAGCCCTTCATTTTAAATGAAAAATACACATTTTGAAGTTGAAAAACAACTTTTCTAAATATGATTCTATTTTCATCCGAATTTTCAAAAATTATTTTTGTTGAAAATAAAATAGATCTTGAGTTTCCTACAACTTTTCTACCATCATCATGCTATTACAAGTTGCTCATGAACATAAAACAAAGTCTAATGCATTTATGAACTCAAAACACTAGATCTAGTATTCTAAACTAGTTTTAAATGCATGAATCACTAAGATAGACATGTGGATGCTAGATCTATGCATAAATCATAAGAAATAACAAAATTAACAACTCAAATAACTAGATCTATAGCATAAACGAAAATCAAAACTACAAAAATTTAGATCTACAAAATATATCAACTTTAAACAAGAAAATAATTGAAATACAATACAAGAAAAGTGGAGAAAAGGAGTGTTTCATTTTTGGCATCATCATCCTAAGCTTTTAAGCTCATGGAAGGTCATTTGATGCATGAAATTTTCATTATACTTTACCTATATCACCTATGGAGCTTTGGGAAGAAGATTTTCTTAGAAATCTTTAAGAATGAAGTGTGGAAGCCATGGAAGATGAAGGAGGCAGCTTGTGTTCTTGAGGAAACAAGAACAAGAAGAAGAAGATAAGAGAGGAAAAAGAGAGAGAAAAGGTTAAAGAATGAAAGAGGGAAAGTGAGTAAATAAAGGAAAGAGAGAAAATGAGTGTTTTAATTGTAAGAAAAGAAGAAAAAAAGGTAAAACAAGGCAGCCAATGTGTGTGTGTGTTGCACGTGAATTGTGTAAGAGGGAGAGAGAGGAATTTGATGAAATTTGTCTTGAAATTAATTTGTGTAATAAATGTGTAATATAGCTTTCTTAAGAAGGAGTATAAAATAATTATTTTAGTCAAAATAGAGTAAATGAAAGGACAATGGCAGCCATAAAGAGGGTCAAAATCTGCCATGAAGTGTGGGTTAATGTGTAGATAGATTGAAGTGAAAAGGAAGTGATATGTGCAAGGTGTACTTGAAGGTATGGGTTGTAAAGATACTTTTTTAATAAAATAAAACAAAATAAAATAAAATTAGAAAATTTATTCCAAATGTTTGTAGCAGATTTTTCATAATTAAAATTAAATAATTATTTGAATTATTTTAGTATTTTAATAATTATGTTACCAGTATGATCAAAATACTCGAAAATAGGCTATAAATAATATTTTTATAACCCAAAAAATTCTAAAAAATTATTTTATGAAAATATAAATATTTTTCAATTATTAAATTAATTTATTTTATTTTTAGTATCGGGTCTTAAACAGAATCTGATCCCGTAAAAACCCGAAACGAACTAAATTTTAGAAACAAAACAAAATTTTCTATAACATATAAAATATTTACCTAAAAACATTAGGCTTTATAAGAATAATAAAATTTTGTAATGAAATAAAAATGAATAGTGCAAAAGACTAATCAATTAACGATAATAATGAAAATATGATAAAAAGGTTATAACTGTAACTTTTATAACCCGAAAAATTTCATAATTGATATATTTGGAAATCTTATGAAATTACGAGTCTAACGGTACTATTGGTATATTTTTGATATCTCGAATCTCGGACACGCTTTTCAAAGTCTGTATCCGAATGGGTTCGAAATAGGTAAAAAATTTACCAATCTGATACTTTTAAACAAACTTATATTACTATGAGTTATTCTACATATTTAAAATACATCTCGGCCTCTAGGGTTAGGGTCGCTAAATTGCCGGACTTAGGCTATTGCATTCCGGTTAGGGTTTCCAGATGATTTTTCCGGTTTAGATCCTTGCCAATTTGGAAATTGGTACTTTATGATCATACAACATATTTGATTTGAGAGATTTATTTTACATTTCATTTTTGTAAGTATTTAATATCTCTTAATGTTTTCGGAATTCTTGAATTAAGTTTTATTTCCGAAGATCAATCATTATTTACTTTTTAATAATTTGTTTTTGGGCTTTATATTACCTGATTTTATAAGTCGGAGTTAAATATGGAATTTTTCGTACGTCGTGGTTTTGAATTTGAAGACCACTGAGTTCCTATTTTATTTTTAAGGATTTTCATTTTCTCATGATTAAGAAATTTTTGGATTCGTTCATGATTTAGGACTTGTCGAAATTTAGTTTTAATTTAGAGTGATTTTTAGGGTTTATTTTCGAAGTTCATCTTAGAATTATTTACTGAAATTTTTCGGGGCTTACAACTTATCTATAAAAATTTTAAACTATTGCTTGAAACAAAGGATTAACAACAAAAGGGGGTTTAAGGCTTACCGGTTCTCGTGTCGCAACTATATCCTCTATTGCATTCCAAGGTAGCCAGGTCTTCATCTTCTTCATTTATTTCTTCACTTATCCATTGTCCTTCTAGGTTGTAGATTCGAATTCCTGAAGCAATGGATCCTGATTCGCTTTCACTTCTACTTCCATTTCCTTTCCCAATCCTTATAGGCATAACTCCTCCTGAAGATCTTGTCAGAATATTCCTCCTTTGTGGACAGTTGTTGGTGAAATGCCCTTTCTGTTTGCAGACATGACAAGTATTAATTCCTTTGTTTGGACATTTTGATATCTTATGGTCTGCATTTCCACAGAAGAAACACTTTCCAAATAACTGAGGTACTTCTTAGGATAGTGTGCTTCACTGTACTTCCAGCACTAGACGTCTTTTGGTGCGAATCTCCCACTGTTAGCATTGTTCTTATGGTTGTCGGAGATCTTGAATTTCTTTTGTGGGGGTATGAAACTGGATTCAATATAAAAATTCTTCTCAACGATAGGGGTCTCCTCTTCTTCTTTTCTTTCTCTCCTTTTCCTTGCTCCTTCTACAATCCGAGCTCTTTCCACCAATTCTCGAAAACTTCTTATGTCAAATTCTTTCATCCTCATTCTCAGTTCTTCATCCAATCCTCCTATAAAGATTTGTCTTTTTAATTCCTCATTGTACTTGTGGGAGTCAGGGGCATACTGCAGCAATCTACTGAAGTCGGTTTCGTATTGCTCGATAGTTTTTCCTTTCTGAGCAATTTGTGAGAAGTCTGCACTATATCTTACTCGTAGGCTTCCTGGAAGTAATTCTCCAAGAACTCATGTCTGAATATTTTCCAAGTGATTGGAGTTATCAGCTCCTTTTCTTCGATTCCCACCATATTTTGGCATTTAGACAAAGCATGAATGTTCCATACTTGATTCGTGGGTGATGCGGAACCTCATATGCATCAAAAGACATCTCAATTTGGGCCAGCCAATCTTCGACCTCTTCTGGCTTATCATAAGCTCCCTCAAAGTAGCGGTTGCTTTTGATGAAATCAGGTAACATACTCTTATATGGCCTTAGTGGTGGGGGTGAAGGTAAAGGCGTATTTTGGGAATGCATGTTCCTTTGCACAGATGCCTCAGTGGATACTTATTGGTGTAGCGGTGTTGGTACAGGTGCCGGTGTTATTGCTAATGTAGTTTCAGGTACAGGTGCTTGTGCCGGCATGTTTTACCTAATTGCTTCTACCACATGGGTCAAATGTCCTAGCATGGTATGCAAGTCCATCTAAGGTGCAGCGGCTCCTGGAGCGGCAGGTTGCTTCGCTTCCACATCCGATTGGTTAGAGGTACTTTGCTTCTCTCTTCGTCTCCCTCTATTTTGGCTGTTTTAAATTTTTCCTAAGCTAGGTTTTAGTGATTTTTGATAACTTAATTAAATTTTTGTCGGAAACTAGTGGGTGTAACGGAAACTTTAACATACATAGAAGATAATAAAATTTAAATCAAAACAATTTCTGAGATCAAACTTAAAGCATAACATCGTTAATTTTGAAATAAAGTTCATACATAAAAATAGAAATATTCAAAGGAAATCACAAAAGGGAAATTACATAAAAAAACAAAACATTGTTCCGAAAACTAAAAGATAGACTGAGATCGCGGATCTAGTCTATGGTTACAAAATTTAAGCTGAACTTCCAGGGATATGCTCAATCTTCTTTCTTTTTTTCTTCATTCTTTGGGCGCATCTCCAGGATTACTGTTGGATGATCCTGGGTTCCAATCTCTCATGAATTGCTTAAAATATTTCCTTCTTTTCCGGGCTGCCTCCCTTGATCTTTCATGTATGTCGGTCAGTTCTTCCCCAGTCAATTCTGGCACTATGTCATGGATAGTTTTCCAAGTAACAGCTCCATCTGTCTCCATGCTGTTGTTCTCATTAGGTGGAGCACTGTCCGTGTTCATGGCCGAGTCTACTCCTTGCCCCCCTCGAGTCTGTCGTCCTTCTAAATAGCGGATGATTCTTTCTTCAGTGCTATTACAGTGTTCCCCTTCTCCAACAATGGTCTCTTGTTCCGGTCCTTCTTCATTGTCTTCTTTCAGGTCTTCTTCAGAATCTTCACTTTCTTCTTCCATTGGCTCATCTCTTATCAACAATTCATCCTTTCGTAGACGTAGGGTCTCATTTCTCCTTAGTTGGATTCCTGTAAAGGTAGGCGACTCGGTGGGCACTTGGGTTGGGGGTCGTAGCACTTCCTCATATACTCCATGCCAGTGGAAGATATCATTGATGTCATCCTTCATCCATTCGAGATGATCCATCAGGTTGTCGTATGCGTAAACGTACATCGGTCTAATTCTTGTCCAGGTTTGGAAGTTAGGTGAAGTGCGACCTCCATCTTCTCTAAGGACGAATATTGCTTCCTTCAACATAGGTCTATCTTCAGCGATGGCAGCGATACGTTCCACAGCGTATATCATTTCTAACTCGGTCATTCTCTTTCCTATGTCACAATTGTGGATAGTCTGTACCACTTGTTTCCACTCTATTTGCATCATTCCTCTTTTCCAAATTAGGAACATCTCCCGGACAGTCTTAGGTTGTCCTTCTAGGGCAAACTCCTCGCATAAAACTCTAAGTCTCACTCGGTAGTCTTTTGGGTTTTCGAAAGGTCCTTTTCGGAAGTTCTTAGCTTGAAGACGGGCCTCTTCTATGGTGATCTATGTAAAAGAGAAAGAGATTAGAAAGCTTATTCTACCCATTCTATCTAATTCTTTCTTATTTCTATTCTTAATTCAATTCTTCTTAAGTCCAATCTTATGCTTTGATACCAACTTAAACTGTTACGCCCCAAAGGGTATCCTAAATGTAACAGTCCGCCACACTCAATATTAAAGCTTAAGTATGACAACCTTAGTCACTACCAAAAGCTTTGATATTAAGTGTAAGGCGTGCTCTCACAAATTTAGAGGACCATACATGGAATTATGAAGCTTAAGAAGATACAATAACATATTAAGAAAAGATGATTCATAATATTCATTTAATTATAACAATGATTTTGCAAATTTAGGGACATTTCCCTTTTTCTTTAATCTATTACAAGAATACTTTACATCTTATTTAACACTAAACTTCATCTAAGATTTTTCCTAATCCATAAAGAAATTACTTGACTGCAGGGTCCTCGTAGCCTTAATCATAAATAGGGAAACTACAAAAGATATCTATGGGGGTATAAGCTAACTGGCTTAGTGAGAATTATTTCCATAAAAAACTTCTTGTAACAAAATTTCAAACAAGTTATTTAATCAAGCAAATGAGATGCAACATACACGTGGGCAAACAAGGCATATAGTTTTCCGGGAACTATATGTTGAATGGATTTGCACCCTCCATTCGGGGTTTGGTGATACATAACCTTGAAATAAGTAGTTTTAGATAAAAAGATTTATGCTTTCGATCAATGTCTCCAAGCATGTGAAGTCTACTTGAATCGAGCCTTGCTTTCGGATCTTCCGCCAAGCATTTCCTTTTTCCATAATGTCGCCAAGCAATCACTTTCGGACACTTCGCCAAGTGTTGCTTTCAACATGAGCTTACTATCCTTCTTACCTAAGGATAATAACCAAATGCAATGTGCCTCACTTTGTGGTATGCATGAATCCATTTATTTATGATATCATAATATTATTATTATCAAATTTAAGGCGATCAAAGAATTTCATACAAAGCAAGTGTTATACTAAACCAAACATTTAAATCAATTCCGGCCTCGATATTCTTAGGATTCTTTCAAAGAATCATTTTTCATACATATCCATTTGTCTTTTCCTAGCTTTAATGCAACTATATTACAAGCACAACAAGTATAGCATTTAAAGGAAATAAACTCACGATGCCATGTCGACTATTCTTCTTATACGGATGAGTCGTTCATACACTCAACTCAATCGAAATAATCTTCAAGATATAGGTATCCTTCCTTGGAGTCACCTAGCCAAAGAAAGTACTCACAATGAGTATTTCTTGATGATTTTCTTGAAATTTGACAAAACAATGTCAAAAGAACATTAAAGTTCTTATAAAGGAAAGTTTCAACTTAAAATGGTCATAACTTGGTCATTTAACTCGTAATCGCGTATATAAGATACCGATTTCTACCTACTTAAAAAGATCTATTCATTTCTAGAACTACCTTTATCAAAATAAACCATTTTGGGCCTCGAAACAGTGGCAATAAAATTCACCATGAATCTTCCAAGTCAAAAACAACTTTGGTTTAATCAATCAAAATTTATTTGATAAATACTTAGTTATCTATATAGTTGAAAAATTCTCCTTTTATGGGTACTTAGCTCATATTTATTCATGCTCAAGTGTTTGTTGTCCATTCATGTTGCTCAAGAAAAATCATATCGGTTTTGGAGTTTTTAGAAAAATATAGTTTACAAGAATTCATTTTTGTAAATCTCTTGAAATGAATATTTTGTTTCTTTTGTTTTTCCAAAGATGTTTTATGTTGGCTTATATATATATTTCCAAGTAACTTTTTGAAAATAACTTTTCTTCTTTCTATGTTTTCTATATTAATACTATTTTTCCTATTTATTTTTTTCCTACACAAATTTTTTTTGTCTATTTGTTTGCAAAAATCTTTATTTGAAAATTCCTCATCCTTTCCTCATATTATGTTTTTCATAGAAATTATTCTTGCATAAAAATTTATTTTCTTTATAAAGATAAAGTGGGATAACAAGTGATTTAAGAAGCTTTTAATAGTAAAAGTAGTTTCTAAAATCTTAGTGGGTTCTTTTTGTAACTTAAAAAAAGATAACTTGATTTTTGTTTAAACCATAAATCTTATACTTTACATAAACTTATTTTTAAGTGTCAAAATCTTCTTTTTGTCAATTATTTTTAGAACTTGAAATTTTGGACGACAATTTAAATGAACATGAATTATAAGAAATAATAGCAAACAAAATAACGTAAATAATAAAGTCAAGTATTGGGAGTCTTAGCTTTTTCAAGGCTCCCGGGACTAAGAAGTAGACTAGTCTCAAAATAAAAATAAAATGAAAGAAAGAAAATTTTGTTTTGACTTGATGAGAACAAGTGTAAGACTAGAGACTAGTCTTAAAATAACAAGGAATAAGTAAATAAATTGCATTGGAATAAATAAATAAATTGCATTGCAATAAAATAAATAAATTGCAAATGAGCTTATATGCTCTAAAGAATATGTATATATATAGATAATAATACTTAGATATAGTAACAATAATATGAACAAAAGTAATAACATAAACATAAATAAATAAATTTTCATGAACATGAACAATACATGAACATAATATAGCTTTCATAACATTTAGTCTTTGAAAACTCATACTATGGTCATGTAAAGTTACATGACATGAGAAGAAGAAAACAATATGAAATGGTTACCTAAAGAAGACTTTTGGTAGTGTTATGTGGCTTTGGCTTTTGTCATAGGTAGAAGTGGTTTTGGAATAAATTTGAGAGAGTTTTGACAGAGTTTTAGTAAGAAATTTGTGGATAGTAATTGTGCGAAAGAAGTGAAAGAGGAAGGGCGTATTTATGGGAAAATGTGGAGTGATTTTTGTGTGATTAAAATAAAAGAAAAATAAAACAAATTGAGATGGCATATGGGGAGGGGGCGCCAGCCATAGAGAGATGAGAGAGGGAGTGATTTTATTTTTTTGTATTTTGAGGATTAAATGAAGTAATAAGTAAGGTAGATGTGAAATAAAGTTATGGGAAAGGTAAAAAGTAAAGGTTATGGGTTATGGTGTGTGTAAGAGTAGGTGTAAGAAAAGTAGAGATAAAAGAATAGTGTAGAATAGTAATGAATAGTTAATGTAAAGTAGATATGACTAATAAAGTACCGGTAGTAAGAAAATACACGTATAAATGCGATATCTGTTATTTTTACTTACCGAAAAATTAAAAAATTGATATTTTTGAAAACCTTATATTTTTACAATTCTAACGGTATATTCGGAATATTTTTACTATTCCGTGCTCCGAGACACGTTTTTCGAGAACCGTGTCCGATCAGGTTTGGGACGAGTTACGGTTTTACTAATCTGATCTTTTTATGCTCCCTTAGATAATTCCGCATTATTCTGCATTCTAAAATTCTACTTATTCTCACCGAGTTTCTTATTCGAAGGTGCCGGACTTAAGCTATTACGTCTAACTAGGGTTTTGTTGACCTTTAGAGCTCTGGTTGACTTCCGGTTTAAGGTTTTAGGCTTAAAATGATTACAAAAAATTTCAGGGGTTTACAACGACGGACTCGAAGAGGGCAAGGAGCAGACTCGACCATGAACATAGATAATGCCCCATCCAATTAGAATGATAGCATGGAAACAGAAGGGGCTGTTACCTGGAGAACCATCCATGACATTGTACCAAAACTAACTAGTGAAGAGCTGACCAATATACATGAAAGGTCAAGGGAAGCGGCTAGAAAAAGGAAGAAATACTTTGAGCAATTTATGAGAAAGAGAAACCCTGGGTCATCCAGCAGTAATCCTGGAGATGCACTCGATGAATAAAAGAAGGAAGAAGATTGAGCACATCCCTAGAAGTCCACTTTAGATTTCTTTAGAAAAGTTTGTTTAGGTAAATTCCTATGTTTTTATGAAAAATTACTTCCTTATTTTATTTTTAGAGAAGAATTTCTATTTTAGGAAAACTTTTCCTCATTTATCTTGTTGAGACATAATCAATATATTCATGCAAGATTATGAATATGAATAATAAAATTATGAAAACATAAGAAAGACATAATAATTAAAGAAATAAGCTAGTAAAGAATATATCAAGTATTGGAACCTTAGCTTTATCAAAGTATCCTAGGACTAAGAATAGGCTAGTCCCAAAAAAAAAAAAAAAAGAAAAAGAAAACATTTTGACTTGATGAGGACGAGTCTAAGACTAGAAATACTAGTCTTAAAAACAACATGAAAGTAAATAAATTGCAAGGTAATAAATAAATTACAAGGAAAGTAAATAAATTGCAAAACAAATGAGCTATATGCTCTAAAAGATATATATATATATATTATATATAGCTACATAGATATATTTAGTTAAATATATATATAAAAGCAACATAAAAAAAATAGATTATGAACAAAAACAAAGTATAAACATATTGCTGTTTTCTTCACCTTCATGGTTTAGAAAACACACACTAAACTCATGCTAAGTAAATAAACAATTTAGAAAGCTAAAACCATTACCTATAGAAGAAGTAGAAACTAAAGAAAACTTGAAAGAGTTTATGGAGAGATTTTTATAGAGTAATTTTAGTGTATGGAAGGTGTGAAGGAAGTGGAAGGAAGAGGGAGTATTTATAGGAAAATGTAGGAGAAATTTGTGTTAATTAAATAAATGGAAATTGAAACAATTTGAGGAGGGGGAGGGGCATGGCTGGCACTACTTTAAGTGTAGAGAGGGAGAGAAATTTTTTTCTTTTTTTTTATTTTTGTTAATAAAAAGTAATATATGAATATGTGGAGTTGTATTGGAAATGAAAATTATAAGAAAATAGAGGTATGGTTTATAAGAGTAGATTGTAAGAAAAAGTAGAGATAGATAAATAGTGTAGAATAGTAGTAAATAGTATAATGTAAATTAAACATGACAATTTAACTACCAGTAGTAAGAAAATGCATGTATAATTATGATATCTGATATTTTTAGTTACCAAAAAATTATGAAATTGATATTTTTGAAAACCTTATATTTTTACAAGTCTAATGGTATATTGGAATATTTTTACGAATCTGAGCCCCAGGACACCTTTTTCAATAACTGTGTCCGATCGTGCTCAAAACGAATCGCGGTTTAATTAATATGATATTTTTAAGCATTCTCTGGTTATTACGAACTATTCTACATACTAATCTCTTATTTACGTTCTTAGGGTTGCTTATACGGGATTGCCGACTTGAACGTTACATATGGCTAGGGTTTTGTTGACTTTAGGATTTTGGTTGACTTTCTAATTAGGGTTTAAGCTTAATTGATCACAAAACTTTAAGGGTTTACAATTATCATACGTTAAGCAAGAAGTATTATGGGCCATTTTCGTGTCGTATAACACATTAGGGGAGTTGCTTATGAACTGGAGTTACCAACTATAGCTAAAATTCATAATGTTTTTCATGTCTCATCTTGAAATTAGCTCAATATGTCTCCATACCTACTTTGGATTAACTAGATCAACTGTTGGCAATCATCCATTATTGCAACCATTTTCTATTTTAGGATCTAGAGTTATTATAAGACAAGGTCAGTCTGTTTGATAAGTTTTGATTCAGTGGTTAAGGTTACTACTGAATACCACTTGGGAAGACTATGATGAGTTTCAACGCCTTTATCCTCATTAAAACCTTGAGGACAAGGTTGTTTTTGAAAACAAGGAAAAAATGTTACAATTCAGTAAATATATAACAAAAGACAAAGATACTTTCTAGATAAATACAAGGATTTTGTAGTAGCATAATAGTATTTAGTTAAAAACACAGTTAAAATAGATAGATATGTAATGTTGTAACTGTTGGTGATTGTGCCCTAAGCCAATTACTGGATACTGTTATTCATAAACATTTCTATTATATTGTTTGCATGTTTACTTTATAATAGATATGTGAATAATTTAATTATTCTAAATATCCTTAGATGCTCATTATTGTGGGAACAATAATAAATTAAATCTAGTATAAAGTTTGATTGATAATTAAGGGATGTTTATTTGTATGAAGATACAAATCAAACTCATAGGTACATATTGGAGAACTATGTACTAGACTGACCCGCTTTGAGATCACTACATGGATTAGTGTCATAAGTGATTCTCAAAATAAAATGTCATCGTATCCTCAGACCTGAAATCACCATGAATTCCAACATGAGGAATATTATGTTTCAACTCAATCAAATGTTCTTTAACCGGATAATTATAAAGATTGAGATTGGGCATAATATAAATCATGTAGAGGAAGTTGAGTGATTGAGATAGAATTTATCCTCTCGTTGTGAGAGCGATATCTCTGGGCCCCTCGATGAATAAGACTGAGAAATGCATGGTCATGCTCAAATGAATTGATAGTGTAATCAATTTCATTTTTTTTTATCAGTTCACTTAGAAATCGATAAATGATAAGATTGAACGATATAAGGGTGACACTATCCATGCTTTATGTTCAATCTAGATATCATATAACAAAAGGATAATGACATAAGTTATGGATTAGATAAAAATCGGATCACCGATCTTCACTTAATTTGAGTAAATATAATGTCTTGCTAGAGCCGCTTATGTTTTGTTGACCAAAATGGTTTTAGGTCAACTATCAATATTAAGTGAACCTACAAGGTCACACACAAAAGAATGAGCCAAAAAGGTTATGGACTAAATTTAAAGTCTTTTGGGAATAATAATTTATTATTAAGAATAATAATAAATTATTACATTGTTATGTGCAATAATTATATTTTATGAAATATTATCCTTAATTAGATTAAGGGACACTAATGTCATTACTCATGTGAGAATAACATTAGTTTAAAAGGAACATAAAGAGGTCTCTATAGGATTAACGACTTGTTTTTCGATATTAAACCGGCAGAGAAAATCTGCAAACCTTAAAAAGAGAGAAACACGAAGAGTCGTGTATGAAAATCCCAATATTATCTAGAAGTGTTCTAGATCATGCCAGCATGTGTAGGATCCTTTTTGAAGGAGTATTCGTTCGTGTGGATACCATAGAGGGTATTATGAATTTGTGATACCTACAGATCCGATTTACAAATTGATTTCAAGTTTCAAGCTTTGAAAGGTATGAAATAAAACTATTTGTTTTGTTTTAATCTAATCAATACACATGGATACTGGGTTAGGGTTTTCTTTTGAATTCCGCTACGAAAGATTTTATCTTTATAATTTTTAAAATGGAAACCCAACAGTAATATATAGGTTATAAACAATACAAGTATAAATAAGTGAGAGCAAAGGGAAAACCAATCTTGGCCCTTTACAGAAAGAAAATAGTCTCTTGACTAAAGAGTACTAGCACTACTTGAAAGCTGCCAACCTATAAAGTAACACACACCATTGGAGAAGAGGAGAGTTTAGCGTCATAAGAGAAAGAGAGAGAGTTAGTGTAAACCCCCGAAGTTTTGTAATCAATTTAAAGCTTAAACCCTAATTAGAAGTCAACCGGATTTCTAAAGTCAACAAAACCCTAGTCTACCGTAACCGCTTAAATCCATCCCCGTTTAAGAAACCCTAGGAAAGTAAGAAAGAATTTAGTGGATAGAATAGTTCGTAATTATCTAAGGAAGCTTAAAAAGATCAGTTTGGTAAAACCGCAACTTGTTTTGAAACCGATCGGACACAGTTCTTGAAAAATGTGTTTCGGGGCTCGGAATAGTAAAAATATTCCAAATATACCGTTAGACTCGTAAAAATTTAATATGTTCAAAAATATCAATTTAATAATTTTTCGGTAGCTAAAAATATCAGATATCGCATTTATAGCGTATTTTCTTACTATCGGTACTTAAATTGTCATGTCTACTTTACATTACACTATTACTACTATTCTACACTATTTATCTATCTCTACTTTTTCTTACAACCTACTCTTACAACCCATACCTCTATTTCTTACACATTTTCATTTCTAATACAACTTCACATCTTTCATATCTTAGTTTTAATTAATCAAAAGACAAAAAAAAATAAATTCCCACTCCCTCTTTTCTCTCAAAATGCACCTGCCCCTCCCTCTTTTGCTCCAAATTGTTTTAATTTTCATTTATTTAATTAACACAAATTATCTCCCATATTTTCCTATAAACACCCCCTCTTACTTCCACTTCTTTCACACCTCTCATATACTAAAGTTACTCTCCCAAAATTCTTCAAGAATTCTCTGCCAAGAAGTTCTTTTTAGTTTAGTTCTTTTAGGTAATTTTTTTTCTTCAAGTCTTCTTTATGTTCATCTACTTAGTATGAGCTTAGTGTGTGTTTTCTAAACCATGAAGGTTAAAGAAAGCAACAATAGGTTCATACTTTGTTTTTGTTTATCATCTAATTCCTTTATGTTGCTTTTATACCTAATATATCCATATAGCTATACATATCTTTTAGAGCATATAAGCTCATTTGTTTTGCAATTTATTTACTTTCCTTGCAATTTATTTACTTTCATATTGTTTTTAAGACTAGTCTTTTTAGTCTTAGACTTGTCATCATCAAGTCAAAACATTCTCTTTTTCTTTTAGGGACTAATCTTTTCATAGTCCCGGGATACCTTGATGAAGCTAAGGTTCTAATACTTGATTTATTTTCTTATTAACTTATTCTTTCAAGTTATTATGTTTCTTTATGTTTCCATAACTTTATGATATATATTCATGCATGAACATAATGATTTTTGTCTCAACAAAATAAATGAAGGAAATGTTTTCTTGAAAGTAAAGATTCTTTTCTAGAAATAAGAAGTAATTTTCTTAACAAACTTTCTAAAAATCTAGAGGAGATCATAAATAAACAAAAGTTTACTAAAACTTCACTTTTATCAAGTATTAGAAATTCTTTCATCAAAATAGAATAATCTCAAAAAACAAAGAAATTATTTCTCTAAACATAGAATTGTTATGACTTTCAAAAAGTGTTGAAAAACTAAGCTTAGAAAATAAAATCATTCCTTAGGAATTTAAATTTAGGAAAAGAGAGTACTCATTTGAAATAACTTAAGATATTTTCAAAACAAAATAAAAAGGAATATTTCAAAAGTTCTCACTTTCCAAAAATATTTAAAAGACTTTACTTTTCATAGTTTGAGACAACTTCATTAACTTCATACATTCAATATGAGTCACTTAACATATGTTTATACATTTCAAAGGTTTTACAAGCTATTATATTACCTATCTCTTCAAAATGAGCTTTGGATATAAGAAGGAAAACAAGTTTATAAAATTTCGTGGAATCTATTCGCCACTTTTTCGGAACCAAATGACTTAGTTTGATGAAAATAAGTTTAGAAATAGATAGATCTTTTCGAATAGGTAGAAAATGTATATTATACGAAATTCAAGTTAAAATGAGCAAGTTATGGCCATTTTAAGTTGAAATTTCCTCTTATATAGATTTTACCGCGATTTTGAGAAAGATTTAGAACTACAAGAATAGAAATTTCATGAAAGACTCATTTTGGGTATTTCATCAGTTTAGGTGAAGGAGGACCCGAGATCACTTTCTCGGAAGATTACTTCGATTAGGATCTACCGAATGGAGTGAGTTAATCCTTTACTAAGTTACATTTCCTTGTTTGTGCTTGTAAGTAGTAGCACTAGAAATTAAGAAAAGATAAATGAGTAATTGTTGTGTGACTTGGAATTATGATTGGTTGAATATAAGTTAAGAATATCGAAAGAAGGTTTGATAAATAAATTGTGATTCTTGTATTGATATGATGAAATTTGTGTTGATCGCCTTTAACTTGAACTCAACATTATTTGGTTAAATATATATTAAAATTAATTCATGCATATCATAATTGTGAGTCACATTTATTTCACTACTACTCTTCGTGTGGGAAAACAAGGAAATGGTAGTGGTGGCTAATAGGAGCCGAAAAGTCTACATGTGCTAGTAGGAGCCAGGAAGTCTACAGGGCGAGCAGGAGCCGGTAAATATGCAAATATTGATTTATCTTATGGGCCTGTAACCTCCCAACCCTCGACATGGAGGGCGTAAAATCCATGCTACACTTGATTTCCGATTAATTATGTGTATTTTTTTTGCTCATATGTTTGGTGCGTTCTCATATGATTATGTAAATACTTGTTTGAATTATGGAAATGTCTTATAGATGGAATTATCTCACTAAGCTAAATTGCTTATACCCTTATAGCTTTTTGTTACAGTATGATTACCTTTGGTTGGCGCCAAGGAGCCTCGTATGCCAGGTACGAGTTTAAGCTACTAGGAGTTTTTGGGAGAAGCTATATGTATTTAAGTTTTGAACATAGGCTTCTAGGAAAATCTCTATAGTAGGCTTGTGTTATAGTTGCTATTATCTTGTTGATAGACTTTTAAGAACGGGGGAATGCCCTTAAGATGATGTAAGGAATTATTATTTAAATGAAGGTTTCATGTTTATCTATATAAGTTCTTGCTTGCTTTTATTATCTACTTAAATGTAATACTCCTGTGAGTTTCTTACTATCTTGGAAGTATGCCTTGCATGTAATATCGAAGCTGTCACGCCCCAAGGGATACCCTAAATGTAACAGTCCGCTATACTCATATTAAAGCTTAAGTATGACAACCTTAGCCACTCCCAAAAGCTTTGATATTAAGTGTAAGGCGTGCTCTCACAATTTTAGAGGACCATACATGGAATTATGAAGCTTAAGAAGATATAATAACATATTAATAAAAGAGGATTCATAATAAACATTCACTCATAACAATGATCTTTACAACTTAGGGACATTTCTCATGACCACTATTCTATTACAAGATATTTGTACATCAATACTAATACTACACTTCATCTAAAATTTTCTTTATCCAAAGAGAAATCACCTGACCGCAGGGTCCTCATGGCCTTAACCATAAATAGGGAAACTGCAAAAGATATCTATGGGGGTATAAGCTAACAGGCTTAATGAGAACTATTTCCATAAATAACTTCTTGTAACGAGATTTCAAACAAGTTGTTTAATCAATCAAATGCGATACAACATACACGTAGGAAACAAACATATAGTTTTCGGGAACTATATGTTGAATGGATTTGCGCCCTCCATTCGGGGTTTGGTGATACATAACCTCAAATCAAGTAGTTTTTGTCAAAAAGTTTTATGCTTGCGAGCACTCATCGCCAAGCATTCCGAATCTACTTGAGTTGACCTTGCTTTCGGATTTTTTGCCAAGCATTTCTCTTAAGCCGCCAAGCAATCGCTTTCGGATCTTCCGCCAAGTGTTGCTTTCGACTTTCGACATGAGCTTACTATCCTTCTCACCCAAGGATAATAACCCAAAATGCAATGTGACTCACTTCGTGGTATACATGAATCCATTTATTTATAATGTCATAACATTATTATTATCAATTTTAAGGTGATCAAGGCATTGCATACAAAGCAAGTGTTATACTAAAACAAGCATTTTAAATCAATTTCGGCTTCGATATTCTTAGAGTTCTTTCAAAGAATTAATTAACATATATATCCATTTTCTTTTTCCTAACTCTAATGCGACTAAATTACAAGCACAACAAGTATAGCATTTAACAGAAATAAACTCATGATGCCATGTCGACTATTCCTCTATGTGGATGAGTCGTTCACACACTCCACTTAATCGAAATAATCTTCGGGGTAAAGGAATCCTTCCTCGGGGTCACCTAGCCAATGAAAATACCCACAATGAGCATTCCTTGATGATTTTTTTTTTAATTTTGACAAAACAATGTCAAAAGAACGTTAAAATTTGTATAAAGGAACGTTCCAATTTAAAATGACCATAACTTGGTCATTTTAACTCAGAATCGCACATATAATATACCGATTTCTACCTACTCGAAAAGATCTATTCATTTCTAAAACTATTTTTGTCAAACTAAACCATTTAGGCCCCTAAACAGTGGTGACGAAATTCACCGCGAATTTTCCAACTTTAAAAACAACTTGGGTTCATCCATTCAAAACTTGCTTGATAAATACTTAGTTATCTATATAGTGGAAAAATTCTCTTTTTATAGCTATATAACTCATATTTAAACATGCTCAAGTGTTTTGTTGTCCAATTATATTTCTTGAATAAAAAAATGTCGGTTTCTTAGAAAAATATAGTTTGCAAGAATTGATTTTGTAAATATTTTGTTTCTTTTTTTTTCCAAAAATGTTTTATGCTTATTTCATTATTTTTCCTAAGTGACCTTTTTGAAAATAAAATTTTCTATTTTCTAAGTTCTCTTATATTTGTACCACTTTTCCTATTTATTTTTCTTATACAATTCTCTTTGCCTATTTGTTTGTAAAGGTCTTTATTTGAAAATTCCTTAGCCTTTCATCTTGTTTATCTTTTTCATAAAATCATTATTGTATCAACAATTATTTTCTTTTGAAAAACAAAGTGGAATAATAAAGGTTTTAAGTAGCTTTTCAAAGTAAAAGTAGTTTCTAAAATTATAGTGAGTTCTTTTTGTAACTTGAAAGGGGATGAGTTTATTTTTGTTAACTCATAGATTTTATACTTTACATAAACTTATTTCTAAGTGACAAAATCTTCTTTTGTTTAATTATCTTTAGAAATTGAAATTTTTGGACAACAATCTAAATGACCATGATTTATGAGAATAATAGTAAACAAAAATAACATAAATAATAAAGTCAAGTATTGGAGTCTTAGCTTTTTCAAGGCTCCCGGGACTAAGAGTAGACTAGTCCCAAAAGAAAAACTTGTTTTGACTTGATGAGAACAAGTCTAAAACTAGAGACTAGTCTTAAAATAACAAGGAATAAGTAAATAAATTGCAAGGAATTAATAAATAAATTACAAAGATAAATAAATAAATTGCATTGCATAAAGGTAAATAAATTGCAAGTGAGTTTATGCTCTAAAGAATATGTATATATATATATACATAGATAATAATATTTAGATATAGTAACAATAATATGAACAAAAATAATAACATGAACATAAATAAATTTTCATGAACAAGAACAATACATGAACATAATGTAGCTTCCATAACTTGTAATCTTTGGAAACTCACACTATGGTCATGTAAAGTTACATGACATGAAGAAGAAGAAAATAATATAAGATAGTTACCTAAATAAGATTTTGGTAGTAGTATGTGGTTATGGGTTTTTGTTATAGGTAGAAGTTGTTGTGGAATTATTTTGAGAGAGTTTTGAGATGAGAATTTGAGAGAGTTTTAGTAAGAAACTTGTGGGTAGTAGTGGTGTGAAAGAAGTGAAAGAGAAGAAGGGTATTTATAGGAAAATGTGGAGAGATTTTTGTATGATTAAAATAAATGAAAAATTGAAACAAATTGAGGGAAATGGGGAGAGAGGGGCACCGGCCATAGCTTGTAGAGGGGGGAGTGATTTTATTTTTTTGACTTTTTGTTAAATAAAAGATGTAATATGTAAAGTAGATGTGAAATAAAGTTATGAGAAAGGTAAAAAGTAAGAATTATAGGTTATGGAGTGTGTAAGAGTAGGTGTAAGAAAAAGTAGAGATAAAAGAATAGTGTATAATAGTAATGAATAGTGTAATGTAAAGTAGATATAACTAATAAAGTACCGATAGTAAGAAAATACGTGTATAAATGCGATATATAATATTTTTAACTACCGAAAAATTACGAATTTGATATTTTTGAAAATCTTATATTTTTACGAGTCTAATGGTATATTCGGAATATTTTTACTAATACGGGCCTCAAGACACGTTTTTCAAGAACTGTGTCCGATCGAGTTCAAAAGACACCTGAAATTCGTAAAACTGATATTTTTGTATAACCTATAGCTATTATGAACTATTCTAGCTAATTATTCCAGCTTCGTTTTCTAGGACCAAAGAAAACGGTAATGCCGGACTTAAGCGATTACGGTAAAAAAGGGTTTTATTGACTTTAAAAATCTGGTTGACTTCTGGTTTAAGGTTTTAAGCTAAATCGATTCCAAAAATTTGGGGGTTTACAGAAGCTCCTGCATGACTAAGCTTGTCATTCATTAGCTTTAATATTATATGCGGCGGACTACCACGTTTAGGGTACCCTCCGAGGCGTAACAATTAGGGTTTCATTACCTAATCAGAAAGTAAGACACATAGTATTTAGAAGAGCCTAGGAAATTTTGTTAATACGACAGTGGTTGAATTCTATTAGTGGGTTGAGCTATCAATATTTTATGGAAGTTAGAAAAACCCCTTGCTCCACCATAAATAGAAGCCATGCCCACCATATTGGGCACAACACAACAATTAATAGATGATATCATCATATAAGCCATTGTCGCTTCAAATATCCATCAATATAGCCACTTATAATAATCTTAAGGACCTAATTGCTTTCTTATTTTTTATGTTTTGTTCACTATCATTAACTCATGGTTCTTTCATTATGAACAATGATCCAGTCGTTGTGGTAAGAGTATGTGGGGTTTTGTATTGCACCATCTCTGGAAACCCCATACAAGGAGTCCTCAGCTAACTACTTGCTGGGGATAACATGACAGTCTATTGCAACTAAGACACTAGTAACATTGGTGGTACCATTCATACCTTATAAGAACATTTGACATCATTTCAACAGCATTGGATACATTGTTGTTTGATAACACCACTTGCTTAGTTGAAGCAACTATTGCTAACATGGTAAATTGCAATATTTATCCTTCATAAGCTGTTCTTTGTGGAAATCTTGACCTTTTGGGCACTACTATTGTGAATGGGATTGGTTTGATTGCCTAATTCATAACTGGAACTTTCCAAGTTATATTTAACAATCAATAAATGATAATAACAAGAATAATGCATATACATATATACCTATCTATATTATATCAATAAAATTCATCAATATCTATGCACAATAAGCTTTGGCTTGTAAAGCATTAATTCCTATCATATAAGAAATTTGAATAAGAATGATGACAAGCCTTAGCAGCTTAGCAAGCTATGGTATTTGGATTTATCATGCTTTAATTACATGTTGTACTATTTTGTATAATTGATGACTACTATAAGAATGACACTTATTGTGAATCACAAAAGTTAAATATTCATAGTAATAAAACTAAAGTTTGTTAAAATAATCTTTGTCACCCACTTTTTTTATTCCTTTTAATATTTTGTTATTATTTACGTTCTTTGTACAGGGGGGATTAATTGAGATTTGAAGGAAAATAATAAATAATAATCAAGTCAATTGATACTTTAAGTTTGGTTTTGACTTCTTCTATAATTAATAGATGTTGTTGTAAACCACTAAAATTTAAGTTAATTTTAAGTTTAATCTTAGAATTAAAAGTCAATCGGAAACCCTAAAGGTCAACAAAAGGCTAGTGCAAACTCTAGAATTTAGATCCGGTATTCTCGTATTCTTTAGCCCTAGAAAATCAAGTTGAGTTAATTAGTGAAAAATAGTTCATAATAACTTGAGGAAATATAAAAATATCATATTCGTGAATTTTGAGTGTCCTTCTAACTCAAACGGGATCAGTTCTCGAAAAACGTATCCAGGAGCTCGGAATAATAAAAATATTCCGATGACACCGTTAGGACCGATTTAATACAAAGATTTCAAAAATATCAGTTTCGTAATTTTTCGGTAGCTAAAAATAACAGATATCACAATTATACGCATATTTTCTTACTATAGGCATTTTTCTAGTCACATCTACTTTACATTACACTATTCATTTATCTCTACTTTTTCTAACACCTACTCTTATAACTCCATACACCTATTATCTTTACTTTTTATCTTTCTCATAACTTTATATCATATCTACTTTACATATTATTACTTTAATACACAAAAATATAAAAAATTACATCTCTCTCTCTCCTCTCTCCATGGCCGGTGCCCCTCTCTCCTTCATCTATCTATGTTTTTTCTTTTACAATTTATTTTATTACATCTAATTTTACTCCCCATTTTCCTATAAATACCCCCTTCTCTTTCACTTCATTCACACATCTTCTACCCACAAAATTATACTCCAAAACTCTCTCCAACTCCCCTCTCAAACACTCTCCTAAAACTCTCTAAAATTTTCTTCATAAAACCCTCTTCTACTACAAACACTACTTTAGGTGAGAAATCTCTTAAAATCTTTTTTACCATGTCATGTAACTTTGTATGACCATGGTGTGAGTTTCTAAACTTAATGTTATGGAAGCTACATTATGTTCATGTATTGTTCTTGTTCATGAATATATATTCATGTATTTTTATGTTGTTATTTTATTTTTGCTCCTATTATTATTGATATTATGTTAACCTCTTATATATATTTAATTAAATATAATTAAGTACTTATATGTAATTTTTAGAGCATATAAGCTCATTGTTATTTATTTACTTCTAAGTTATGTAATTTATTTATTTCATGTTATTTTAATATTAGTCTCCAATCTTAGACTTGTTATCATCAAGTCAAAACAATCTTTTCTTTCTTTTCTTTATTTCTTTTGGGACTAGTCTATTCTTAGTCCCGAGATACCTTGATGAAGCTAAGGTTCCCAATACTTGAAATTTCTATTAATTTGCTTATTTTATTATTTATTATGTCTTTCTTATATTTTCATAATTTCATGATTTCATATTCATGATCATGCATGGGCATATTGATTTTGTCTCAACAAGGTAAAGAAGGAAAAGTTTTCTTAAAATAAAAGTTCTTCTCCAAAAACAAATATTGTCATGAAGGAAATGATTTTTTTTTAGGAATTTATCTTAACAAATCTTTTCTAAAATTCTAGAGGAGTTCATCATAAATTTTAGTAATCAAAGAACATAAGAATTTTTAAACAATACATACATACACTTTACAAAGTCATAAAATGGAAAAGAATTCTTGTTTAACAAAATTTTACTAAACTTCATTTTTCCACCAATACTTTGGAATGTAAAAGAATAGTCTAGTTTAACAAAACACGAAGAAAATTTCTTTCATAAAAATAGAATGATCTTAAGGAATAAAAATGAACAAACAACTTACGAAAATGATTTTCTTCTCTTTAAGAGAAATAAACTTTAGGACAGGTTAAAGTATAGAGTTTGATAGATTATAACTGTTTTCAAAAAAGGTATTACCCTCCCAATTCCTAAAAAAAAAAAAAAAGTAAGAAACTTAGAAAAGAAAAAATCAATCTTTTGAAATATTAAAAGACTAAGAAAATGGAAATAAGAAGGAGAAAATACCCATTTCAAATGACTTAAGAAAATTTTCTAGCAAGCTAAGTAGAAATTCTCAAAAGTTTTACTTTTCCAAAGTTTTTAGAAAACTTTGATTTTATAAAAATTCATGGTTGAGACAACTTCATTAAATTCATGCATTTAATATGAGTCAATGAATATATATATATATATATACACATTTTAAAGGTCTTTCCAACCATTATAATATCTATATTTTTTATACAAGTTTTTGTAAGAGGAAGAAAAAGTAACTTTTTCAAAATTCATGGTAAATCTGATCACCACTGTTTCAGAGCTTAAATGAATTAATTTGAAAATAGTTTTAGAAATGGATTGATCTTTTCAAATAGATAGAAAACGGTATATTATATGCGCAATTCCAAGTTAAAATGACCAAGTTATGGCCATTTTAAGTTGGAATTACCCTCTATACGAATTTTAACGATCTTATGACATAGATTTTGATAAGTATCATAGAATTAGCAAGAAATACTCATTACGAGTATTCTTCTTGATTAGGAGATCCCAAGGAGGAGTGTTCGTACCCAGAGGATTATTTCAATTAGTGGAATTACTAATCGACTCATCCATAAGAGAGAAGTATCATCATGGCCAAGTGAGTCTACTCTCCTTATTTTTTATGCTTATGATTGTGCTTGTAAATTTAGTTGCATTAGATTTAAGGCAAGATAAAATGGAAGTTGTATGATAATATGTTGAAAGAATATTAAGCATATCGAAGTATGAATTGCTTATAATAAATTGTATGCATATTATCACGTTGAAGTGTTTGAAATTGGTTGATCACTTGTAAGAAATTAAATATAACAGCTAGGCTTTAATTAAAAATTTATGCATGCACTTCATATGTTAAGTCATATTGCATTCACTATTGTACAATTGGTGGGACAAGTGTGTGATAGTAGTGGTAGGCATAACCGGTATATCATTTATGTGGCAAGTAGGAGCCGATAAAATCTACATAAAAATCGGTGGCTAGTAAGAGCCAATAATAATTACATGTTTTTGATGACGTATAGGAGCCGGTAAGATCTATAAAAATGTTTTTAAAAGAAGTAGTGGCCGTAATGGGCCAGAATACCTAATTCCGAATGAAAGGCATAATTCATTCAACATATGATTCCTAGAAAATCATATGTCTTGTATGCTCACGTGCTTGTTGCATTCCATTTGCTTGCTTAATAATCTTAGTTGACATTTTGTTTCAAGTATGAATTTTGGGATTTATTCACTAAGCCCGTAAGCTTACGCCCCTATCGATATTTGCTGTAAACACCTGAAAATTTCATAATTCTTAGGAAATAATCCTAAGAGTCAAACACCGGAATCGAAACCCTAAAAATTAAAACAAGTCAAAACTTAATTCTAAATAAGATCAAAAACGAGAGATTTCATAATCTGAGAAAGAGAGAACCCTTAAAAACAAAATAGAAAATCCAATTATCAGTTCAATCAACATCCGTACATCAATCAAATCACCTAAGCGTTCCTTAACACGCAAATCAAGACAATATATCCAAATAACGCTCGACAACGAAATGATAAGATCTTAAATCCCTCGGTAAACTTCATAATAAAAAATTTTAATTTTCACCAAAAGTCAAACTGAGTCAACTCATAACCCTAGACTCCGTTAAACGATCTCAAGAACTAAAAACTATTAAATAAATACAAATAAAATAAGATAAACCATAGATATCGAGCTAAAAATATAAAACAGTCAAAACTCCAAAATTGTATGATCTTATGAATAACTTGACAAAACCAGAAGTCAAATCGGAACCTTAAAAATTAACAAAGCTTACAACAAACCCTAGTGTTTAAGATCCGGCAATCCCGTGCTCTTAAACCCTAGACAACGAAATGAAAATAATTGTTGATAATAGTTTGTAATAATATAGGGAAGCTTAGAAATATCATATTCGAAAAATTCTAGTGTCCTTCAGATCCGAATGGGATCAGTTTTCAAAAACAGTACCTCGGTACACCGCATGGCAAAAATATTCCTTTAATACCAATAGATTCGTAAAAATATAAGGTTTTCAAAAATACAAATTTTAGAATTTTTCGGTAGCTGAAAATTACAGATATCGCATTATTACGCATATTTTTATTACTATCGGTACATTTCATTGTCTAGTTTACTATTCATAGTACTTTTTTACTATTCATTACTATTTCACTATCTTTACTTTTTCTTACTACCTATTCTTACACCTACATACATATTTCTTACAATTTCTTTTCCATAAAAATTCTACACCACATATTACTAAACTTTTCTCACACTTTTCTTCTAAAATTAATTTTTAATCAAATTTCTCTCTCCCCTCATGCCTTTGCCATCCACTCCCCTCTCTCTTCATCCCCATTTATTTTCTTTTTCATTTAATTTAATTACATCAAATTTTCACTCCAAAATTCTATAAATACCCATTCTCCTTCATTCTTTCACACAATTCATTTCATACCAAAACTCTCTCAAATTCTCTACACAAACACTCTCCATAAACTTTTCCTCTATCAAAATTCTCTTTCACCAAATACTCACAAAAATTTCTCTCTATGCAATACAACTACCATTTCTCCATAACCACATAACCATACATTCACTACCATCTTCATACCACATAAACAATTTTGGTAATATTTCTTCCAACCATTTATTTTCTCATATCATGTAACTTAACATGACTATGGTGTTGTTTTGAAACTCATATGAGTACTAAAAGCAACAACATGTTTATATTTTGTTCTTGTACATAAACTTCCTATTTTATTATGTTATGTTGATTTTATTGTTGTTATAATGCTAATTCCTTATTCATATCTAACTAAATATATTTATGTATTTATATATAATCTTTAGAGCATATAAGCTCACTTGTTATTTATTTAATTTCATGCTTTGCAATTTATTTATTTCATGCTATTTCCTTAAGACTAGTCTTTCTAGTCTTAGACTTGTCCATATCAAGTCAAAACAACCTTTTATTTATTTTCTTTAATCTTTTGGGACTAGTCCATTCTTAGTCTCAGGATGCCTTGATGAAGCTAAAGCTCCAAATACTTAACCGGAATATCTTGATGAAGCTAAGGTTCCCAATACTTGATATTTTTATTATTTGTTTCTAGTATTTTCTTATGTTCTTATTATTTTATATGCTCATAATACTTGCATCTACATAATGATATTATCTCAACTAATTTAAAAGTAGAATTTTACGCTATGAAAGGAACTCAAGACTAAATTTTCTATTTTGTAACTTATCACAAAATAATAAAGTTATTATCAACAACATGGAGATAGAGTTTTCTCAACGTATTCTTAAATAACAAAGATAGTTTACCAAAGAAACACAAGAAATAAATATTTTCTTTGTATATTATGGTAACCTAAGTTTTAGTAAAATAATTTGTTAATATTAAAAGTTTTTACAAAAAGCTTAAGCTTTAAACTCTTTTTCACTTCATAACAAAACTAAGAAACAAACTAGTTTTCAAAGTTAAGATGAATTCAACCCATAAAGTTATAAGCCCACTTAGGAAAAATAATGGTTTTCAAAATTTCTAAAAAGGAACTCATTTTCAAAGAATATAAATGAGATAGGATTAAAATAATGGATTTTTTTTAAAGAAATAAAAGAACAAGTTTTAGAAAACAAAAACTTATATTTTAAATAATAAATATAAGAAGAAGGGACTCATTTTCTAAAACCATTCTAAATACAAATTTATAAAAAGGGTTTCAACAACTTAATACACTTTGATAACTTTGATCTTTTATCACTAGAAGTAAAATTTATGAAAGGCTAAGGTCAAAGGACAAAGTTACTTGTTTTTGGAAAAAGAATGAAGAAAATAAAATAAGAATATACTCATTTATAATAACCTATGAAAATATAAACTTTCTTCAAAAGACTTGAAAAGAAATTGTCAAAGTTAAAAGTTTTAACAACCAAAAATAAATTGTTTTATGAAATAAATTGTTGAGGCACTACTATTAGAAATTTGTGCATATAAAGTGAGATTATCTATGTACTCAAAAGATTTATCAAATATATATATATATATATTTTACTAAAGGATTTTTGAATGAAGTTGAGTTAGAAAATGGTTTTGTAAAAGTTTAGAAATATTCGTTTTAAATCTGTACCCAACGTTTTCGGAACCCAAATGACCTTATATGATAAAGAGAACCTTATAAATGGATAGATCTTTTTGAATAGGTAGAAAACGGTATATTATATGCGAAATTCCAAGTTAAAATGAGCAAGTTATGGCCATTTTAAATTGGAATTTCATTCTATATGATTTTGACGAACATAGTGAAATAGAATTAGAAAGTTCAAGTAGAATTTCTATGAAATACTCATCACGAGTATTTCGTTTGCCTAGGTAACAAAAGGTACGAGATTACTCTTCCTGAGGATTACTACGACTAAGAAGATCGCGAAATAGACGAGTGAGTTATTCCTCTTAATTTTGTTTCCTTGCTTGTACTTGTAAAGTAGTAGCATTAGTATACTAAGAAAAGATAAAAATGGATATATATTTGGGAAATTCGGGATTATGTGTATATATGTGATTCTATGTTTATGCGTGAAATAAGAATTAAGAATATCACAACTTCAAATTGCTTGTTTAAATAATTTTGTTTACTTACTTGTATGACTGTTTATTAATTGCTAAATTGATTGACCGCCCCTTAATAAACCTTAATAAGGTTTGGCTTAAGAAAAATAAAACGCTCACATAGCATCCATCGAGTCACATCTCTTTCTGAAGGCTGCTACTCCTACGCGTAGAGTTGGATTGGCTGTGATCGAGCGGTGACACGGGCCATGTTCCTTCCTAGAGAATCCAAATCGCCCGGGGAATGCGACTCTAGGTTCGGAGCCTAGCCAACCGAACGCTGTGGGTGAGGACCTGGGGACTAGCAATAGAAGATCAAGGATCTTCAACCCGAATCCCTGACCTTCGATATGGAGGGGTAAATCCGTTCTATATATGGTTTCCGGATAACTACATATATTTGCATAATTACGTGTTTGTTGCATTGTATGCATAGCATATGTGTGAAAATCTAAATGAACTTGTTTGAAAATATGGTGCGAATGAAAAGGAATATCTCACTAAGCTAGTTGTAGCTTATGCCCCTATAGATTTTGCTAAAACAGGTATACCCGTGGCTTAAATTGAGGATCATGATGTTAAGGAAGTCATTGAGGAATATTAAGCTTCTATGAAAGAAATGGGAGCATAAGATGAAGTAATTTTATAAGGTTCTCTATATGTAATAACTTATATGATTAGTGTTATGTTGATTCTAAGATGTATATTTATTTGAAATCAATAGAGGGATATACCCCTAAGAATTGTAACTTGATATGTTTATGTTTTATGATAAGTATTCTCTTTGCCTTATTACTTACTTATTATCAATATAAATTACGCTACTCCGATACATTCCATTGGTGGTGATGTACGCCTTGTACATGATATGAAAGCCTTTGCGTGACTGAGGTAGTCATTCCTAGGCTTTAGTATTGTCAACGGCGGACTGCCACATTTAGGGTACCCCTAGGGGCGTGATAGTTTAAGTTGGTATCAGAGTAACAAGGTTTTGGGAATTAGGAAAAAGGCATACTAGAAGGGTAGAATGATAGGATTTGATCTTATGTTTAAGAATCCTAATGTCTGAGAATAGAACTCTGTCTTGGAAGATATTAGAAGAAGGAGGAAATACTTATACAAAAATTAGAGGATATTTAGGGAGATGTGAAATGGAAGTATCACACAAAAAGGATTTACTCTAGAATGTTGACCTAAGATTAAGAAAGGTAGAAGTGACTTAGAAATAGAACACAGTAGAACAATGTGGAGAAAACATGAAGGAGACAAAGAGTTGAGATATAGAATGAATAAAGTAAGCCTACCTTAGCAATTTCAATAAGCCTTGATGCATAGTGACCCTACTCAACTCCTAGTTAAGACTAATTAAGAACAAGATAAGTGTAATGCTCCTTTTATAGGTAAAACCCCTAGGTAAATAATGTCAAGTACCTGCAACCAAACGGTAAAAATCTATAAGGCTTCTCTTTTCCTTAAAAACAAATAACATGTGTGTAAAACCTAAATTGAAGAAAATATCTAATACGACCGCTTCATTTGGTTCTAGGAAGCTACTCGAGGAAGTTATGCCACAATTAAGCATCCCTCTCAAAGAACAACAAGAACAAGGAGTACCCTCACCACCAAATCTGACTCAAGAACTCTTGAACACCATGAGACGTCTAGAAGAAACGATAAGAGCATATATACAACAAGCACCCACGACCTATGCACCTACTCCAGTTATAAGACCTCAACTCGAAGCAACACTAGTATCGCAAGTGCCTTCCTTCATGACCAATCCAGACCCCAGGGCAAAGAAGCATAAACGACTTTAACCTTTTAAGGATCCCGTAACTCCTAAGTTCAAGTGCTGGAAGTGTAAAGTAGGACATTTTACCAAACGTTGCCTGCTACTGCAAAACGAGTGTTACCTCTGTGGAAACAAAGATCACAAAATCCGTGATTGTCCTAAGAAGAATGGTAGTCTCTGCTTTGGTTATGCAAAGGGAAGACATGGTGCCAGCATTTGCCCAACAACAACGAGAGAATGCTATGTATGCATGCCCCTCATCTGTAGGGCCAAGAATTACCCCACAAATGCCAAAGAAACATGCTACATGTGCAAAGTAACGTACCTCTATATACGTGAAGATCTAAAGTCGCAAGGTCTATGGGACGACCCCATTCCATTCTTCGAAGGAGATGACTCATCTAAGAAAGAATGTGGAACTTCATCTAGAGATCCTACCACAAAATCTCACCACAAAGGAAAAGAAAAAGCTCTGATGAGGAAGACGAGGGATCAATAGGCTCAAATTATCAAGGAAATGTTCCTACCCTGTGAAGAGCAATCAGAAACAGGGACGGAAGCTAAACCTCCCGTAAAAGCCTTAATATACCGATAGGAGTAACGCTTTTGTTAAAGAATTAACGATGATGTATATTGTCTATGTATTGATTTGAAATTTTAACCATGTTTTGCATCTTTTCTTTAAACTTTTGTAAAGGAAGTATTTAAGTCTTCCTTCTGTTTCCATGTATTTGTTTTAATGATATGAATTTTCCTTTTTCATTATTATGATTTCAGTCAATTTTCAATATTTCTTCTATATATATTTACTCATTTCCATACTCGATTGCTATTAGCATGTTTCTTGATTGTTTTTCCGAAAAATGTTTAAGACTTAATAAAGTTCAAGAATCTTACACTAGCTTAATAAAACCTATAGAACAAATAAGAGACGCGCTCGTGCACAACGCAATCTAGAAATACCCCTGAAGAGCCTGAGAACCTGGAAGGACCTCAATCAACCAAATCAACCAAGAATGGACCAAGCTAACATCAAACAA
>JAMXBD010004647.1:0-49928 GCA_024138025.1 Combretum micranthum | reverse complement strand
GTTTGATAAACCAGATGAAGTCGAGGACTGGTTAGCTCAAGTTGAGCGATCTTTTGTGCATATGAAATTCCACCTATCTACAAGGAATATGGAACATATATGCTGAGATATAACACGACGGTTGGTGGGATTCTAAGAGAAGAAGCTTGACTTCCCCGGTTACATGGGAATCTTTTCGTCGGGAATTTTTGGATAATTACTTTCCCCCAGCTTGAGAGTAAAATATAGTGTGATTTCCTCCATGTTAAACAAAAGGGAGAACGTGAATAGTATGAGATCGAGTTCGTCCACTTGCTGCAATATGCACCTGATCTTTTAGGGATAGTGAGGAGTTGAAGAAGCAAGTATTCTTGGGAGGCCTAATGAGGAGTTGAGGATTAAATTGGAAGAGTTTGGAGTAAGGACATACCCTGAGATGGTAGAGAAGGCACGAGTGATTGAAGTGGCCAGAAAAAGGAAATACCAAGAACCTGACAAGAGGGTATTTGGAAAAAGGCCGTTTAACGCCTCGAGTTCAGGATTCAAAGGAAAGAGATATAGACCATACCAAGGGTTTAAGGATGAATCTAGTGGTAAGTCGACCCAGATCAAGACCAATGTCACATGCTAGAAATGTAAGGGGACGCATGCTCCTAGGCAATGCCCGCTGTTGAAGAATAAATGTTATTTCTGTGGTGATGCTGGCCATATGGTTTATACGTACCCGAAGAAGCTGGTCGTGACTTGCTTTATTTGCAAGGAGAAGGGGCACTTAGCCTCCGAATGTTCCCAACGGAAAAGTGTGGTTGCTCGACCCTTTAGGACTTCGAGCAATACCAACCCCATGAGGTTGGGTAACAAAAGTGGGAGTCGTGCAGCTTCGGCAATGCATGGGATGAGGCTATATAACTTTGAAGGCCAGTGGATGGTAGAGGAAGATGAGGATGAGGAAGTGGAATTATCAGCCTTGGATTAAAGCGACGGCGCGAATGGCGGCCTAGTGACAGGTTAGTAACAAAAACCTTCCCAAGTTAAATTTCGATTTATTTATTTGAATTGTTGTCTGGATGAAATTAAATACGTTATGGGAAAGCTGGGAGTAAGAACCCTAGGTAGGTAGCTTTGAGAGTGTTTTAGGGTGGATAAGTGATGGATGTTTGTTGACCTCAGGACACATACGAGTGAACAGCATGGAGGCTTATGTTTTATTTGACACGGGAGCAACTCATTCATTCATCACCACTAGTTTGGCTAACCAACTTGGATTGCCTATAGCCATAACTACTGTTAGTTTGAGGATTAAGACACCTACCGAGAGCGTTGTGTCAACCCGAGAATTGATAAAGGATTGTCCATTGGAAGTTCACGGACACCACTCCAAAAGTGATTTAATAATGTTGGAGATGAATAAATACGAAGTTATCCTGGGAATGAGTTGGCTAAGTAAGGTAAAAGCAATAGTGGATTGCCAAAAGTGGACAGTGTGTTTCTATGATCAATTAGGGGAAAAAGTAGAGTTTGTGGGAGAGACCCTAGTCCCGAGAAGGTTTGGGTTAAACTCGTTCGAATTGATGATGGAGGATGAAGAAATGATACCTATTGAAGGTGTGTTAGACGAAGAAGAAACTCGGGAGGAAAAAGATATACCAGTGGTAAATGAATATTTGGATGTGTTTCTAGAAATTTTACCGGGATTACCACCAAAAAGAGAAATTGATTTTGAGATTGTTTTAGCTCCAAACACCGAATCGATATCTAAAGCACCATACCGGATGGAATCGGCTGAGTTGAAGGAGTTAAAGATATAATTGTAAGAACTTTTGGATCAATAATTCATAAGACCAAGTGTGTCACATGAGGCGCACCTGTTTTGTTTGTAAAGAAGAAGGAGGATCAATAAGACTGTGTATCGATTATCGTGATTAAATAAGGTAACTATCAAGAATCGGTACCCTCTGCCAAGAATTGATGATTTGTTCGATCAACTGTAAGGGGCTTGTATGTTTTCACGCATTGATTTGCGTTTGGGATACCATCAGTTGAGGATAAAGCTTGAGGATGTACCAAAGACGGCTTTTCGTACTCGTTATGGACACTACGAGTTTTTGGTGATATCGTTTGGGTTGACAAATGCACCAGCTGCATTTATGGACCTTATGAATAGAGTTTATAAGCCACTTCTGGATAAATGTGTGATAGTCTTCATAGACGACATTCTAATATATTCGAAGACCAAGGAACAACATGAAGAACATCTTCGTTTGGCGTTGCAAACCTTAAGGGAAAACAAGTTATACACCAAATTGTCCAAATGTGATTTTTGGTTGGACAGAATATCTTTTCTTGGACATGTAGTAACTGGTGAAGGGATATCAATTGACCCTAAAAAGATCAAGGCTATAGTAGAATGGAAACCGCCACAAACAATTATTGAAGTAAGAAGTTTCTTAGGATTGGCTGGCTACTATCGCAAGTTTGTGAAGGATTTCTCAAAGATAGCCAAGCCACTGACTCAATTAACCCAAAAGAATGAGAAATTTGTTTGGATAGATAAGAGGGAACAGAGCTTCCAAGAATTGAAACGACGACTGGTATCGGCACAGATCTTGGTTTTACCGGACCTAGAAAAGTCCTATACGGTGCATAGTGACGCCTCAAGGAATGTGTAAACCCCGGTAATCTCAGTAGTTAAGAAAACCCCGGGAGTTGAAAGTGAAACCCTAATCCGGTTCAGTTTAAGTCTAGTGA
Source organism: Combretum micranthum (assembly GCA_024138025.1). Classification (NCBI taxonomy): domain Eukaryota; kingdom Viridiplantae; phylum Streptophyta; class Magnoliopsida; order Myrtales; family Combretaceae; genus Combretum; species Combretum micranthum. Next base: position 47,201 of record JAMXBD010004647.1, on the reverse strand, counting down.
GAGGAGCTTAGGAACCCTAAATCCAGCTTTCCTTCGGTTTCATAATAAAAGAAGTTTTATAAAGTAAATGAATATGAATTATCATTCTAAAGTATAGACCTTTGAAAGTTTTAAATTTGAGAATTTTTCAATTCTGGGCCTTCCCGAGCTCAATTACGGAAAAGCGTACCCCGGGACCACGAACTCAGAAAAATGTTTCGGAATATCCATTAAAACCGTAATTTTATAAGGATTCCAAAAATATCAATTTTATAATTTTTCGGGCTATAAAAATTACAGTTACAGCTTTTTCCCGTGTTTTCGTTACAACTAGTAAAGTAGATGTCTTATCTACTATTCATAAGTACAACCTACACTACACACTATCCATACCCTATTCTTACATCCTTACAACTACTTATTACAATTTTCTTTTACAAAAATTTTTGCTTCCTAAATAATTATTACATTTTAATTACTTAAATTACAAATTTAACAAATTTCGAACACATACACACACACACACCCCCTTAAGGCAGGCGGACCCCACTCCCCCCCCCCACCTCATTTGATTTGTTCTTACTATTTTTATTCATTAACAAACCCTAAATTAATTTTATAAACACCTTTTTCTCTCTCTCTCCTCATTTTCACTTGTCATTTTTTTTTTTTCTAAAAGAGAAAACCCTCTCTTTCCGTCCCCATTGTTGCCGTGAGCCCCCTTCCTCCCCTCCCAACACACTCTCACACATTCAACTCAAATCCTCTTCATTTCTATAATCTCTATTGGTATGTTGATTTTAAGCTTTGTTCTTCCTAAATCTTGCAATTGCAAAGCTATTTCTTGTGTGTTTTTCCCATTTAATCCCAATGAGCATATGCTAAGGACATGAAAACACTTGAACAAGAATACCAAGCCATCACAAGACATGGATCTAATGTTTAAATGAGTTTTTTTTGAGATATTATCTTGTTCATGCATGTAAAGTAGAGATCTTGCATATATATTGATGTTCATGCCATGAAACTTATGATTCATGCATTATATTTAGTAGAACTAGTGTTTAGACATTTATATCTTCATCTACATTCATGTCCATATGGTTACTTTGGATTTTCATGCATTGATGATCATAAAAATGTAACCTACTTATGTATAGATATGTTAGATAGTAGATCTCCATGTATAGAAGGCAAGAAAATTGAAAAAGAAAAGGTTTTGTTAGAAATGATTTGTTGGAAATTCGGATGGATTTAGAACCCTACCTTAAAGACCACCAAAACCACTTTAAAACTCATGTTTTTCATAAAAATTGGAAGGTATATGTAATAGATGCCCTTAAGGAATGATTTTCATAAGTTTAGATGAGTTTAGGCATGATAAAAATGTAAAACAAGTAGTGGAGTTAGAATGAAAAATATTGATATATGGATCAATAGTCAAATTCGTAATTTAGAATCATGCCTACATGAACACCTAGTATTTAAGTTTAAATGGGATGTTTTATGAGTTAAATGAGGTCTTTAGATAATAAATATAATGAAGCTTCAATTTTTGATGCATTAACAAGTTTTCTCTCAAAGAAATTGCAAGAAAAGGAAATTTACAAAATTCAAATTCTTATAAGTAGCTTGTTCAAAAACATAGTTACCCAATGAAAAATGTGGATTTTTATGCATAAATGAAGGTCATAATAAGTATAGATATTGGAAACTTATTTTTAGTTGGATAACAAGCAAATTTCAAGAAGAAAATTATGAAAACCCTAGGGAATGTAAGGTTGGAAATAATAGCTTTTTTTTTTTTTATAAGTCATTAAGGAAATTCTTAATAATTAAGAGATCATAAGAGTCCATCATCAAAGATCATCAAGACCATGCATATATTGAGTTCATTACATGATATTCATATTAGGAATTCATTCATGTACCATCTATACATGAATCATCAACTAGGAACATTTTTATCAAATGCAAAACAATTTTTCGGAATCGGAGATTTTACGGAACAGATCTGATCATAATGTTCCGTGACCTTGATGTTTTCAAAACTTGAAAATAATATTAGAAATAGATAGATCTTTTGAAGCAGGTAGAGATCGATATAAAATTTGCGAAATTCCGAGTTAAAATGACCAAGTTATGGCCGTTTTAAGTTGGAACTTCCGCAAATAGCGCGAATTCCGAATTCATCTAGTTTAGATGCATAGCTTGAAATAGTTAAATGATGAGATTCTTATTAGGATTATTCTTATTTGGTAGGTGATCCCGAGCAAGACGATACCTTACCACCCGATTACTATTACTGAAAGACCGGTGAGCCATGGCCGAGTGAGTACTACTTCCACTCTCAATTAATGTTTGTGAATGTATTGTTAGTGGCACTAGTGTGTCGCAAAGATTAAAATGGATATATATGATGGGGTATATGGGAATTATATATTTGTCTGCTGTTGATGTGTGAAATGAACTAAGAATTATCGAAACCGGGTGTTAAGCTATTGATTGATTAGCTAGCATTTTATATTGATTGTCTGCGAATAATTGTTGGCCACCTAAAAGAATTGAATTAATATATATTTGAATTCAAATATAATTGGACTCATTCATATCACGATGGGGATGGAGCATTAGCATTGGTTGGTTTTTCGTGATCCATAAAACGAATATGTTGGTTAATCGTGATCTATAAAATGAATTATTCTTCAGTTGACCGTGAGCTTAAACGGCGTTGTACCGTAGGATTCGTTAATCTGCTAACCCGGGATGGAGGGCGTAAGTCCATCCACATATGATTTCCAGCTGGTCATATGTTTGTTGAACTCATTTGTCTGATGCATACATTTGCGTGAATAATCACTTGCTTGAGTGAATTGTATTACTTGTGACATGGAAGTTCTTACTCACTAAGCTAGTTAGCTTACGCCCCCATAGATTTTATTTGTTGCAGCACGAGTTCATTTGGCTTAGGCCGAGGCAAAAAACAGCTCAGGTACCAGAGATAGGAGTTTCCCATAGAAGTTTACTTCGCTTTTGTTTAGACTTCCGTTGGAAACTAAAGGACTCTGGATGACTGTAATGGACTTGATATTATTTTGTGGGGGAATGCCCCTTAGATTTTGTAAAGTATATATATAATATATATATATGTGTGTGTGTGTGTTTTGGTTTATTATCTATGGCTAATGAATGCCACATTAAACTTCTTAACTCCATTGATTGAGTATTCTATTGTCATAAAGGGACGTTTTACATCTATACAAGACTCCTGAAAGGCTCGGGTAGAAATTCGAGAGTCTTTTAAAGAATGTGGTGGGCTGTTACGTTTAGGATACCCTATGGGGCGTGACAGAATGGCCTTGGATGTGTATTAATGCAGGAAGGGAAAGTTATTGCATATGCTTCTCGACAATTGAGACCCCACGAGCAGAACTATCCTACACATGATCTAGAATTGGCTGCAGTTGTCTTCGCCTTGAAACTATGGAGACACTATTTATACGGATAGAGGTGTGAGATATACACGGATCATAAAATTCTTAAATATCTGTTCACACAAAAGGAACTAAATATGCGACAAAGGAGATGGCTAGAACTAATAAAAGATTATGATCTGGGAATAAATTACTATCCAGGGAAGGTTAACGCAGTCGCAGATGCCCCAAGTCAGAAAAATCACGGGGAAATAGCTGCCTTGATCACAAGTCAAAAGGATCTGATTAAGGATTTTGAAAAGTTAAAGATCGAGTTCATAGACCAAAGTGCGAAGCTCGAGATAGCCAACCTGGCACTGGAACCGACCCTAATAGAAAGGATCAAAGAAGCCCAAAGATATGATGAAGTGATACAAAAGATTAAAAGGGAAACCCAAGTAGGAAAGTACCTCGACTTTCCAATAGATGATGAGGATGTGATCAGAATGAAGGCAAGGTTATGTGTACCGGAGGACGAAGAGTTGAGGAAGGAAATATTGAGTGAAGCTTATAACTCCGGTTATACCATGCATCCGGGAGGTACCAAGATGTACCAAGATTTGAAGAGCCACTATTGGTGGAATGGCATGAAGCGAGATGTGGCAGATTATGTAATGAAATGTCCGGTTTGCCAACAAGTGAAGGTAGAGCACCAAAGACCAGGTGGATTGCTGAAGCCTTTACCTATTCCCGAGTGGAAGTGGGATCAGATATCTATGGATTTTGTGTGGTTTTCCCAAGACTCCTTCCAGTTGTGATGCGGTATGGGTAATAGTGGATTGGTTAACCAAGTCGGCACACTTCTTACCCATAAATATGATCTATTCGATGGAAAGGTTAGCCAAGATCTACATCAGGGAAATTGTACGGTTACATGGCATACCTGCAGGGATTATTTCAGATAGAGACCCAAGATTTGTGTCCAAGTTTTGGATAAGCCTACAAAAGAGTTTGGGCACTAAGTTGCATTTTAGTACGACATATTACCCTCAGACCGATGGACAGTCTGAGCGGACGATCCAAACCCTGGAAGACATGTTGAGAGCGTGTGCCTGGGAATTCAAAGGGAGTTGGGATAGTCATGTGCACCTAATCGAGTTTGCTTACAATAACAGCTATCACTCAACTATCAGATGCCACCTTATGAAGCTCTATATGGACGACGCTGTAGATCCCCCTGTTTTGGGATGAAGTGGAAAAGGAGCTATTGGCCAGAATTGTACAAGAAGCCGCCGTTAAAGTGAGGGTTTCCAGTGGAAAATGAAAGAGCTCAGGACAGGCAAAAGCTAGGCAGACCTAAAAAGAAGAGAACTCGAATTCAAGTGGGTGATCAAGTGTACCTGAAAAAAGCCCGATTAAAAGTATTAAAAGAATGCGTACACAGGGAAAGTTAAGCCTGAGATACATTGGACCTTTTGAAATCTTGGAAAGAGTCGGAGATCTGGCATATCGGCTAGCCTTGCCACCAAATTTATCAGGGATCCATAACGTATTCCATGTGTCAGTATTGAGAAAGTATGTGCCAACCCAAAAAGGATTCTGGAATTGGAACCGATTCAGCTGAAAGAAAACCTGACATATGAAGAACATCTCGTAGAGATATTGGATAAAAAAACTCAAAGGCTACGGAACAAGGATATCCATTATGTTAAAGTATTATGGAGAAATCATGCTTTTGAGGAAGCGACATGGGAAGCTGAGGAGGAAATCAGAAGGAAGTACTTCGAGCTATTTGAAGGAAAAGGTACGTCAGTTCAGTTTTGAGGATAAAACTCTTTTTAAGGTAGGGAGGTTCTAAACCCCGGTATTCTCAATAGTTAAGAAAACCTTGGAAGTTGAAAAGTGAAACCCTAATCCGGTCCAGTTTAAGTCTAGTGAGAGAAGCTTAGGAACCCTAAATCCGGCTTTCATTCGGTTTCATAATAAAAGAAGTTTTATAAAGTAAATGAATATGAATTATTGTACTAAAGTATATTTTAGACCTTTGAAAGTTTTAAATTCGGGAATTTTTCAATTATGGGCCTTCTCGAGCTCAATTACAGAAAAGCGTGCCCCGGACCACGAACTCCGAAAATGTTATGGAATATTCATTAGAATCGTAATTTTATAAGGATTTCAAAAATATCAATTTTATAATTTTCCAGGTTATAAAAATTACAGTTATAGCCTTTTTTCTTGTGTTTTCGTTACAACCGGTAAAGTAGATGTCTTGTTTACTATTTACAAGTACAACCTCCACTACACACTACCCATACCCTATTCTTACATCCTTATAACTACTCATTACAATTTTCTTTTCCAAGAAATTTATTTCCTAAATAATTATTACATTTATTACATTTTACTTACATAAATTACAAATTATCAAATTTCAACACACCCCACCCCCCCAACTAACCCCCCAATAGTCGGCACCCCTCCCCCATTTTTCCCTCTCATTTTGTTTTATTTTACTCATTTTTATTCATTAAACCCTAATGCATGTAATATATAAACTCATATTCTCTCTCTCTCCTCATTTTCACTTGTTCAATTTTTTTTCAAAAGAAGAAAATCCTCTCTTTTCTCCTCTAATGTGCTGTGACCCACACCCCCACCCCCCCGACCCCACCCCCCCCCCCCCCCCCCCCCCCCCCCCCCCCCCCCTTCCCCCCTTCACTCTCACGCATACAACTCATTTCCTCTTCATTTCTACCTCAAAGCTCTAATGGTATGATGATTTCAAGCTTCATTCTTACCAAACGTTGCAATGGCAAAGCTATTCTTGTGTTGTTTTCCACATATAATCCAAATGATCAAATGTTAGGGACATGAAAACACTTATACAAGAATATCAAGCCATCACAAGAAGTGGATCTAGTGTTTAAAAGAGTTTTTTTTGAAATATCATCTTGTTCATGCATGTAAAGTAGGAATCTTGCATAGATATTTATGTTCATGCCATGAAACTCATGATTCATGCATTATATTTGGTAGATCTAGTGTTTAGACATTCATATCTTCATCTACATTTATGTTCATATGGTTATTTTGATTTTCGTGCATTGATGATCATAAAAATGTAGCCTTGCCTATGTATAGATATGTTAGATGGTAGATCTTCATGTATAGAAGAAAAGAAACTTGAAAAAGAAAATATTTTGTTAGTAATGCTTAGTTGAAAATTCGGATGATTTTGGAACCCTACTTTAAAAACCCCCTAAACCACTGTAAAACCTATATTTTTCATAAAAAATGGAAGGTATATGTAATAGATACCCTTAAGGAATGATTTTCATAAGTATAGATGAGTTTGGGCATGAGAAAAATGTAAAACAAGTAGTGGAGTTAGAATGAACAATATTGAGATAGTGATTAGTAGTCAAATTCGAATTTTAGGATGATGCCTACATAAACACTTAGTATCCAAGCTTAGATGGCATGTTTTATGAGTCAAATGGAGTCCTTAGACAATAGATATAATGAAGCTTCAATTTTGATGCATTAAACAAGTTTTCTCATAAAGAAAATGCAAGAAAAGGAAAATTCCAAAATTCGGATTTTTGTGAAAAGCTTGTTTAAAAACATATTTGTCAAATGAAAAATGTGAATTTCTATGCATAAATGAAGGTCATGATTAGTATAGATATTGAGAAATCATTTTTATTTAGATAACTAGCAAATTCCAAGAATAAAATCATAAAAACCCTAGGGAATGTAAAGTTGGAAAGAATAGCTTTTTACAAGTGATCATTGTGGAGTTCTTAATAATTAGGAGTTCATAAGAGCCTATCATCAAAGATCATCAAAACCATGCATATATTGAGCTCATTACATGATATTCATATTAGGACTTCATTCATATACCATCCATACATGAATCACCAACTAGGAACATTTTTACCAAATGCGAAATAATTTTTCAGAATCGGAAAAGTTACAGAGCAGATCTGATCCCATTGTTCCGTAACCTTAATGTTTGCGAAATTCCGAGTTAAAATGACCAAGTTATGGCCGTTTTAAGTTGGAACTTCCACAAATAGCGAGAATTCCGATTTTGTGTAGTTTAGATGCATAGGTTGAATTAGTTTAGTGATGAGATCCTTATTAGGTTGTTCTTATTTGGTAGGTGATCTCGAGCAAGACAATACCCTACCTCTCGACTACTATTACTAAAAGACTGGTGAACCATAGCCGAGTGAGTACTACTTCCACTCTCAATTGTTGCTTGTGATTGTATTGATAGTGGCATTAGTTGTTTAGGTAAAGATAAAACTTGATATGCATGATGGGGTATATGGGAATTATATACTTGTCTGCTATTGATATGTGAAGTTGAACTTTAAGGAATATCGAAACCGGATGTTAAGCTGCTGCTTGTTTAGTTAGAATTTATATTGATTGTCTGCGAATAATTGTTGGACGCCTAAAAGAATTGGAATAATCCATATTTGACCTTAATTATAATTGGACTCATGCATATCACGATGGGATAGAGCATTAGCATTTGTTCGTTTTTCGTGGCCCATAAAACAAATATGTTGATTAATCGTGATCCATAAAACGAAATTGTTGGTTAATCGTGATCCATAAAACAAATTATTATTCAGTTGACCGTGAGCTTAAACGGCGTCGTACTGCAGGATTCGTTAATCTGCTAACCCGGGATAGAGGGTGCAAGTCCATCCACATATGATTTCCGGCTGGTCGTATGTTTGTTGAACTCATTTGTCTGATGCATACCATTTGCTTGAATAATCACTTGTTTGAATGAATTGTCTTAATTGTGATATGGAAGTTCTTACTCACTAAGCTAGTTAGCTTACGTCCCCATAGTTTTTACTTGTTGCAGCACGAGTTCATTTGGCTTAGGCTGTAAGCCCCGGAAAATTTCAGTAAATAATTTCAAGATGAACTTTGAAAACAAACCTTAAAAATCACTCCAAATTAAAACTGAATTTCAACTAGTCCTAAATCACGAATGAATTCGGAAACTTCTTAATCTTGAGAAAATGAAAATCCTTAAAAACAAAATAAGAAATCACATACTACAATTCCAAAACCGCTAAGTACGACAAATTCCATACGTGACTCCAATTTATAAAATCGGGTAATATAGATCCAAAAGAAAAAATAATAATAAATAATAAAACGAATTATTAAAAAGTAAATAACGATTAACTTTCGGAAATGAAACCCAATTCAAAAATTCCGAAAACGTTAAAATATATTAAATACTTACAAAAATAAAATTTAAAATAAATTTCTCAAATTAAAAATGTTATATAAACATAAATATCAGTTTCCAAATTGGCAAAGGTCTAAACCGGAAAAATCACCCGGAAACCTTAATCGGAATGCAATAGCCTAAGTCCGGCAACCTAGTGCCCCTAACCCTAGAGGCCGAGGCGTAGCTAAATATGTAGAATAACTCATAGTAATATGAGTTTGTTTAAAAATATCATATTGGTAAATTTTTTTTTACCTATTTCGAACTCATTCGGATACAGACTTCGAAAAGCGTGTCCCGGGCTCGAGATATAAAAAAATATACCAATAGTACCGTTAGACTCGTAATTTCATAAGATTTCTAAATATATCAGTTATATAATTTTTCGGTTATAAAAGTTACAGTTATAACCTTTTATCGTATTTCCATTACTACCGGTAATTGATTAGTCTATGGCACTATTCATTTTTATTTTATTAGAAAATTTTATTATCCTTATAAAGTCTTATATTTTTAGATAAATATTTTATAGTTATAGAAAATTTTGTTTTTCTAAAATTTAGTTCGTTTCGGGTCTTTACGGATCAGATTCTATTTAAGACTCGGTACAAAAAATAAAATAAATTAATTTAATAATTGGAAAATATTTTAAAAATATTGTTATTCCCATAAAATATTTTTCTAGAATTTTTCGGGTTATAAAAATATTATTTATAGCCCATATTCGCGTATTTTGACCGTACCGGTAATGTATTTGTTAAAATACTAAAATAATTCAAATATTTAATTTTTTATTATGAAAATTCTGCTACAATTATTTGGAATAAATTTTCCAATTTTATTTTATTTTAATTTATTTTATTAATAAAGTACTTTTACAACCCATACCTTCAAGTACACCTTACACATATCACTTCCTTTTCACTTCAATCTTTCTACACATAATCCCATAATTCATGGCAGATTTTTCATCCTATTTATGGCTGCCATTGTCCTTTGTTTACTCCAATTTGACTAAATTAATTAATTCCACTTCCACTCCTTCTTAAAGAAGTTACATTACACATTAATTATATAATTCAATTTGAGTCAAATTTCAAACAACACTCTCTCTCCTCTCTCTAATTCACGTGACAGCTTCTCCCCCCAAAATCTGCCTTGTTTTATTTTTTTCTTCATTCATTCATTTAATACACTTAATTTCTCTCTCTCCTTCATTTACTCATTCCTTCCTTTTTCATTCTTTAGTCTTTCTCTCTCATTTTCCTCTCTTTCTTCTTCATTTCCTCTTGTTCCTCCATGGAAAACAAGCTGCCCCCTTCTTCATTCATGGCTTCCACACTTCATTTTTAAAGATTTCTAAGCCAATCTTCTTCCTAAAGCTCCATAGGTGAGATAGGTAAAGTATAATGGAAGTTTCATGCATCAAATGAACTTCCATAAGCTTAAAAGCTTAGGATGATGATGCAAAAAATGAAATCTTTCTCTTCTCCACTTTTATTACCTTGTATTATAATTATTTTCTTGTTTAAAGTTATTATATTTTGTAGATCTAACTTTTTATGGCTTTGATTTTTGTTTATGCCATAGATCTTGTATTTAAGTTGTTATTTTTGTTATTCTTTATGACTTATGCATAGATCTAGCATCCACATGTCTATCTTAGTGATTCATGCATTTAAAACTAGTTTAGAAGACTAGATCTAAAGTTTTGAGTTCATAGATGCATTAGATCTTTGTTTATGTCCATGAACAACTTGCTATAATATGATGATGGTAGGAAAGTCATAGGAAACTCAAGATCTATTTTATTTTCAAGCAAAATGATTTTTGAAAATTCGGATGAAAATGGGACTATATTTAGAAAAGTGATTTTTCAACTTCAAAATGTATATTTTTCATTTAAAATGAAGGGCTTAGGGTATAAATACCATAAATGAAAGATTTTGATAAGTAAAGTTTAGATCCATGATGTTTATAGCTTGTTACCATGCATTTGTTTTATGTTTATGTTCATATTAAGTATAGATTTTAGTTATGAACTCAAACAAAATTGTGAAATTCGTATTTTGGCAAGACCCCCATTTGAAAACCACCTTCCAAGTATCAAAATGTAATTTTTTCTTGAGAAAATGAAGGCTTAGTATATGTATATCATCAAGACTTCTTTTTACAAGAATCTAATGTGATTTTCAAAAGTTATTTTCAAAACACAAATGTCATTTTCGGATTTTGGCCAAGGCATATTTTAAAAACATGTTTTCCAACTCAAAAATGAAGTTTTTGTTTAAGAAATGAAAGGCCCTTAGGATAGGATATGTAAGGAATGGATTTTCATAAGTTTAGATAGATTTTATCAAAAGGAATATCCAAAAATTTTGTAAATTCGGATCCCAACCAAGACCAATATTTAGAACCCATGTATCAACTCCAAAACTCATGTTTTATGTGAAAAATGAAGTATATAGGTAATAGATATCATTAAGCAATGATTTTTACAAGTTAAAATAAGTTTAGGCATGAGTAATGTGTAAACCAAGTAATGGAATTAAAATGGAAAATTTTGAGTTAGTGATCAAATTGTCAAATTCGTAATTTGAGATGATGCATATGTAATCACTAAGTATTTGAGCTCAAATTGCAAGTTTTATGTGTTAAATGAAGTCCTTAGACAATAGATGTAGTAAAGTCTTAAAATTTAATGCATTAAACAAGTTTTTCCCAAATGAATCATTCAAAAAGTGGATTTTCTAAAATTCGGATTTTTGAGTAAACCATATTGGAAAACATATTTGTAAAGTGTAAAATGCAAATTTTTGTGTAAGAATGAAGTCCTTAATGGTTATGTATGATTGAGCCCTAATTTTCTAAATATCAAATGACTTTCATTTAAAGGAATCACTTAAAAACTAATTTTTGTAAAATTCGGATTTTGGAATCAACCCCACTTGAAAACATGTTTAACAAGTGTAAAATGGAAATTTTTATGAAGAAATGAAGGTCATAAGTAATATATATAATGAAGACTTAATTTTAACAAAAATAATTATATTTTCTTAAGTAATAAATCCAAAACAAATGGAAATGACCAAAGTTAGAAAACTAGATTTTTCAAAAAGTAGTTATAATTGAAGTCTTGCAAAATAAAGAGTTCCAAAATTTTCTTTTACCAAAAATCATCAAGACCATGCATACATGAAACTCATTTCATGCCATTCATGTTAGGAAATCACTCATATTGCATGTATGGCTAATTTGTATAAAAAAACATTACAAACATTTACAAAACTATTTTTCGGAATTGGAAACCGTTACTGATCAGATCTGATCCCTCTGTTCTGAGACCTAAATGTTTTCAAAACTTAAAAATAATATTAGAAATAGATAGATCTTTCGAAGTAGATAGAAATCGATATATAATTTGCGAGATTCCGAGTTAAAATGACCAAGTTATGGCCGTTTTAAGTTGGAATTCCCGCTTAGGACGAGAATTACGAATTTGATAGTTTGTATGAGATAGCTTGGACTAGTTAAGTGATGAAATACTTATTAGAGTATTTCTTCCTTTTTAGGTGACTCCGATATCGACGATTCCCTACCACCGGATTACTTGTACTAAGAGACCGGTGATCCAATGGCCGAGTGAGTATTACTTCCGATTTCATTTATTGTATGTGATTGTAATAATAGTTGCACTAGGTATTTGGTAAAGATAAAATTGATGTGCATGATGGGGACGAATGGGAAATGTATGCTTGTTGTTGATATGAGAAATGGAATGTAAGAATATCGAAGCCGAGTGATTAACTATTGCCTGTATAGATGAATTAGAATTGATTGTCTGCGATTATTGACTGATCACTTAAAATTGTATAATTGATTATTGGAATTGATGAAATTGAACTCATTCACACGATGGGGATGGAGCATTAGCATTTCGGTTTATCGTTGTACCTTAAACGATTTTATAGTTTATAGTTGTCCGTAAGCTGAAACGGTCTCGGTCGTACCGCAGGATTCGTTAATCTGCTAACCCGGGATGGAGGGCGCAAGTCCATCCACATATGATTTTCCGGCAGGTCATATGTTTGTTGAATTCACGAGTTTGATGCATATCACTTGTCTGACTAATCACTTGATTGTATGATATGTTATAAATGTAATCCTGGAAGTTTTCACTCACTAAGCTAGTGTAGCTTATACCCCTATAGTTGTTTAAATGAACAGGTTATCTCAAGAATGCAAAGTGGGGACTGAGATGGTTGAAGTCGAGAATGACTTCAGGATTCCGGCAAGACATAAGAATGTTTGAAGTTATTAACTAGGTTTTATTATCTGCCTTGTAATAGTTCTATGTAATAGAATCTTTTGATGATTTGTAAGTGAAGTTTGATGAGTTGTATTTTGAAGAATAGTGAATTGAATTTCCTTTACATTGTTACTCGAGTTATATCAACATGAAATGTATCATTCCGATGTGTCTCCTCTATGTGTTAGACGCCTTGTACATAGTATGGAAGCATTCGCATGACTGAGGTGGTCATTCTTAGGCTTTAATATTGTGTACGCGGACTGCCACGTTTAGGGTACCCTTCGGGCGTGACATAGGCTGAGGCAAGCCACAGCTTAGGTACTGGAGATAGGAGTTTCCCATAGAAGTTTACTTCGATTTTGTTTAGACTTCCGTTGGAAACGGACTTGATATTATATTGCGGGGGAATGCCCCTTAGACTTTGTAAAGTATATTTATTTATTGGTTTATTATCTATGGCTAATGAATGCCATATTAAACTTCTTAACTCCATTGCTTGAGTATTCTATCATCATAAAAGGACGCTTTACATCTATACGAGACTCCCGAAGGGCTCGGATAGGGATTTCAAGAGTCTTATATAGTATGTGGCGGGTTGTTACGTTTAGGATACCCTATGGGGCGTGACAAGTTCCTTCTGATTTCTTCAATATTTATTTCTTGTTTTTCCACGTCCAATAACTGGTTGAAAAATTGATATAATATCCCTTGTATCTCAGCTACAAATCTGTTTCATCTTTATCCTTATTTGAAAATTCAAAACATCCAGCTACTCCTTCTTCGAAATTCAAAAAAATCGAATAAATATTGTTGAGATAATTTTGTTGATATTGGCTATAGATATTTCCTTGAATTGATATGAAATTATCGTGATTTTCTCTTTGTGATTTTAACAAACAGATCTTGATAAGATAACATAATCTTCTCCAACCATTCCGCATGATTTTGTCTTATTATTTTTCTTTGGTTAAACTTCAATATATTTGCTGATATCTTTCCCATAAAACTGAAGAAAATTATGTTATTTATCCAATAAGGATAATAACAAAATAATGTTCTATATCTTATGCCAAAAACTCATAACAACTTTTTATCTTCAAAGATTTCTGTAACAACCATATCTTTTTAAAATAACCTTATCTCCATACTATCATATCTGTTATCCCAAAACTAAATTCGCGAAATATCCAAACTTCATAAAAGAATATATTTAGATATCAAAATAATTTTCAATATAATATTTATATAAAACTTGATGTGAAAAGATCCCATGATATAAAAACCAACTTAAGTGAAACATCTCAATCATATTACCCAAATAACTTGATAAGTGGAGCTGGGTCATGAAAAATATTTAAATCCAAGATTTAAACAATTTTAGGCGAATTTGGAAAAATTCGTGTCAATCCTTAAGATTCTGAAATTACCTCTGATTAGCTTGTTAAGCATATATGTCTACTGACGAAAATTCTGAAAATGCTTCTGGTAGACTTATTTTTTCATCGTTGAAAGTTCTAAAATTTCTTCTAAAAGACTTTCTTTAGATACCAAAGCTTAAACGAAAATTCTAAAATAACTTCTGATTTTATTAAAAAAAAAATCATTTATACAACTATCAAAGGTTCTGAATAAGCTTCTATTCAATCATACTTAACAAATAAAATTAGAAACAATTAATCATCCTTTTTTTATCATCAAAACATTATTATAGAACTTAACATTCTCTCCCTTTTTTATGATAACAAAACATCTCTATCTCTTTCTAAAAAAAATCAATTATTAATATTAGAAGTATTATCATCATCATTATTAGAAGTATTATCATCATACATACATAGCGGTAGCAGCACATAATATTCATATTAGCATATATACATAGCAGTAGCAGCACATAATATTCATATCAGCATATAGATATGTTTAGATATATTATCATCATCATATTTCAAAACTTTCTCCCCCTTTTTGTTATCATCAAGAAGTAAACTCCCCCTGAGTTTTTGCATAAGAGAATTGAAAACATTTATATAAACGAAAACATAAATTATTGAAAGATAAAGAGTTTTAGAAAATAGAAAATTATTAAAAATACAAAACAGATCAATTTTTCTTGATTATATAGGAGAAGTTGAAGAGACTGAAGGCTTCTCGGGTAAGGATTCCAAGTCTATGACATGAGTTCCCTTTCGAACATACTCCGGAAAATGAGCTTTAAGAAATAGTTGAATTTCTCCTTGAACATTCTTTGCAGCCTTGATATTTTGATCTATCTTTGAATCAAGATAATTGAACCATGATGTGACAGATTCTCTAACTTTCCTCAATTGATCTATCAAGTGATTAAAATTTGTAACACTATGATCAAGATCCCTTTTGATATTGTCACTAAATTCATCAAAAAGAATTCCATAAGTTTTGAAATCAGTGAAAATTTTCTTGGAATCATCTCTGATTTGTTTGATCAAATCATGGATAGTCTTTTGTTCCATTCCTTGAAAAGCTTTGAGCTCGTCCTTTATAGTATTTTGAATAAGATCTTTCAACTCACTCTTGATGGATTCTTGAATCATATTTTTAAATTCACCAAGGTTCAGAGACTTAGTGTCAGACAATGAAGAACTTCCACTTTCATCTATTTTTCGTTTCTTTGATTTTCCTACATCAACATCCACACCAGCCTTTAGATGTTCTTCTGACACTTGAACATTTGGAATTGAGGATCCGAAAGGAATTTCCTTAGGCCTATGTTTCTCATCAATATAATGTGATCCATCATTAGCATACCATAAACAATCTTTCACATAGATTGACATATGATGGAACACTTCTTTTCTAATTTGTTTCAACTTGAAGGGTTCAGAAGAACTTGATGGAAGCTAAACTTTCTTAAACCATAAATATCTTCATCAATACATTTCCAAAAATCAAACTTTCTTGATTCTTCCATATTTGATCAATTACTCTAGAAGCAATATCAAGCTTCTTCTTTTTTATCATGGCAAAAATAATTTGCGCATGATCAATGGACATAGAAGTTGAACTTCCTTTCCTTGGACAGATGCACTCTATAATGATTTTGTGCAAAATCCTTAGAAATAATTCAAAGTCCTTTATCATGGCTTCTTTGCCATAATCCATTTCTAAACCTCCATTCACGGCAGCGAACAATTCATTCCTGGACAAATTAACTATCTCCACATCATCATTAATATCCATCATTCCAAAACATTTAATCACATCGTCTCGAGAGATAGCTATATTTTGTCCACACACTTTAGAAATTAACACATTTTCTTTTGAGATATTCAAATTTTGATAAAACTCCTTTATACATTCTCCATATACCAAAATTTGCAGAGAACATAAAGATACACATCCTATCAATTTTAACAACTCAGTCAAGTAAAAACCATTACTTGTAAAGAAATTGAAATCGATAAAGCTACATGCACACACACCTGTTTTCTTTTATCCCATTGACTTTGCCATAGAAAGTTTTGTAGGATTGGATTTAGAACCTTTGAACTTTTTCTTGAAACTCTTAGTAGTACTTTATACTGTTTCTACTTTTTCTTTTACCTTTTTGGGCAAAGATGATTTCTTTCCTTTCACTGGTGACTGCTTTGAAGATTTCAAGTCCATTTCTGAAGGTATTACATTGGGGTTTTCCTCCATCATAGGTTCTAATGTAGTTTTGGAGAAGTCTCTTTGGGTTTCTTTGAACCTTGACTCGACTCTTGAGTCATCTTGGAACGAATTTCTCGAGACCTTAATGGAGATGGTGATCAAGATAGAGTTTTCTCTTAATCAAATGGGTCATCATGGATTACAAGCGGTTTGTCTGAGGGTTTGGTTTGAAATTTTTCTGCTTGATTCTCTCGGATTTCTTGGGCACCATTTTTGCAAAAGGAATGTGGAAAGACTCTTTAGTGAAAGAGGATAAAAATGAAGACTTGAAATAGTTTTAATTTGACGGTAAAAATTTTTTTCCCAAAAAATATCGTATTATTTTTTATTATTATTTTTAAAAAAAAATAGGAAAGCTACTCTTAATGTAACATAAATGGGATTTGAATATCACAATTTCCAAAATATTCTTTTTCAAAAAGGATGGCAAATTCCAATTTCATTTCTTATATATTCAAAATTCAATTTCCAAGCGGTTTCATAAATATATCTACAAATTGCATATTAGAAGACACAAACTCAACAACAATATTACCATTAGCTACATGATCTTAAATAAAATGATGTCAAATGTCAATATGTTTAGATCTACAATGATGCACTGGATTTTTTATGAGATTGATTGCACTTGTATTATCACATTTAGTTGGTATATTTTTATAAAATAAACCATAATCCTGTAATTGTTGTTTAATCCAAAGCATTTGAGCACAACAATTACCAATAGAAACATATTCTGCTTCTACTGTAGATAAGGCAATAGAATTTTGTTTCTTAGAAGACCAATAAACTAATTTGTCACCTAAAAATTGACAAGTACCAAATATGCTTTTTCTATCAATTTTGCAACTAGCATAATCCACATTAAAATATTCTAATAAATCAAAAATTTGATTTTTAGGGTACCAAATGCCTAATTTTGAAGTATTTATCAAGTACTTGAAAATTCTTTTAACAGCTGTCAAATATGTTTCCGTTGGTGCACTTTGAAATCTAGCACACAAACATACACTGATGAGAATATCAGGTCTAGATGTAGTTAAATACAATAAAGAACCAATGAGACTTCTATATAACTTTTCTTTTACCTTTTTCCCATTTGAGTCAGAATCTAACCTTGTTGAAGTACTCATGGGAGTTGCAATCCTTTACATCTTTCATACCCAAATTTCTTTAGAATTTGCTTTGTGTATTTTTCTTGATATATGAAAATTCCTTCTTTTGTTTGTTTAATTTGTAGTCCAAGAAAGAAGGTCAACTCACCCATCATTGACATTCCAAATTCTTCCTGCATACTCATTTCAAACTCTTGACAATATATTTCATTAATAGATCCAAATATAATATCATCCACATAAATTTGAATAATTAAGATATCCTTATCATATGATTTTAAAAACAAGGTTGTTTCAACAGTTTCTCGTTGAAAACCTTTTCAAATTAAAAACATACTTAATCTTTCATACCATGCCCTTAGGGCTTGTTTTAAACCATATAAAGCTTTATTTAACTTGTAAACGTAATCAGGTTTAAAAGGATATTCAAAACCAGGGGGTTGTTCTACAAAAACTTTCTTTTTTATAAAACCATCTAAAACTGCACTTTTTACGTCTATTTGAAAAACTTTGAAATTTTTCAAACATGCATATGCAAGCATCAAACGAATTGCTTCTAATCTAGCTATAGGTGCATATGTTTCATCAAAGTCTATTCCTTCTTCTTGTGAATATCCTTTAGCCACTAATCTTGCTTTATTTTTAACTATTTTACCATCTTCATCTAATTTGTTCTTAAAAAACCATTTAGTTCCAATTATTGATTTTCCTTTAGGTTTAGGCACAAGATTCCATACATTATTTCTTTGAAATTGATTTAGTTCATCTTGCATGGCATCTATCCAATTATTATCACTTAATGCTTCATCAACATTATTAGGCTCAAATTCGGATAATAGAGCAAAATGAATTTCAAAATCCTTTAAATTAGATCTTGTTTGAACACCAGCTTGAACATCACCAATTATTTGTTCAAGAGGATGAGTAGACTTATATTTCCAAGCCTTAGAAGTTTCTGTTTCAGATTCTCTATGTTTTGGAGTACCATATGTATTACCTTCTGGAACAAGTTCTGGATTTCAGATTCTTGGTTTCTACAGTGGATACTTCAACTTTAGTTCTGAACAAGATTCTTCTTTAGATTCTTTTTCATCATCAAACTCATCATCCTTTACATCTTCAACAAACTTAATATTTATTGATTCTTCAACTATTTTAGATTCTTTATTAAAAATACGATAAGTACGACTATTTAAGGAATATCCTAAGAATATAGCTTCATAAGATCTTTCATCAACTTACCAAGATTAAAAGCATTCTTTTTCACAAAGCATTTAGAACCAAAAACATGAAAATAAGATACATTAGGTTTCTTACCTCGAAATAGTTCATATGAAGTCTTAGATGTCATTGGTCGAATATACTCGATTGATGATATAATAAGCTATAGAAATAGCTTTTGCCTAAAAATACTCAGCAATACCACTTTCATTTAACATAGATCTTGTCATTTATTATATAGTTCTATTCTTGCGTTCTACAACTCCATTTTGTTGAGGTATATATAGAGCTGAGAAATTATGAGATATACCTTGTTCTTCACAAAAATTTATAAATTTTGAATTTTGAAACTCTATTCAATGATCAGTTCTAAGACTAATTATGGAAATTCCTTTTTTATTTTGAATTTGTTTTGCAAACTTTTGAAAAAAATCAAAAGTATCTCTCTTATGTTGCAAGAACATAACCCAAGTATATATTGAATAATCATCAACAATAACAAGTCCATACTTACTTCTACCCATGCTTAACACTCTTGTAGGTTGAAATAAATCAAGATGTAACAATTCAAGAGGCCTTTTTGTTGAAATTTCATTTTTACTTTTGTGAGAAACAGAAACCATCTTATGCTTTAAGCAAGTATCACACTTCACATCTTATGTAATATTTATTTTAGGCAAACCTCTTATTATATTTTTTTTTTTTTGGATAATTTTTCTAATTGATTGAAATTCACATGACCTAAACGTTTATGCCAAGCAAAAATATTATCTTTCATTGACAACAAACAACACACATCTTCAACTTCATTAGGTTTTATCAAATGTATGTTTTTTCTTTCTAAAACCTACAAACAATTTTATACCATTTTCATCAAACGCAACACATTTGTCTTTTTCAAAATTATTTTATAACCTTTGTCACATAGTTGACTAATACTCAAAAGATTATGTTTAATCCTTTAACTAAATAAACATTTTCTATTATGTAAGAGGATATACCAATGCTTCCAGTTGCAATAATTTTATCTCTACTATCATCTCCAAATTTAACATATCCTTTTCTTTCCAAGTTATGCTATTGAATGAATGCATTGCCTATCATGTGTCTGGAACATCCACTACCATGTTCCTTTAATTTTAGCTTCATATTCCCGCAAAATTCAAGAGGATTAAACCTTTTTAAGAACCCAAACTAGTTTGGGTCCTTTATAAGATAGCTAGTTTGGTTTCTTTGTTTAACTTGTTCACTACTGAGCTTGTTTCTTTTGTAATAGTAATATTTCTCAATATGACCAGGTTTATTACAAAAGAAACACGCATATAAACTATCATTACTATACCTATTGTTTACCTGTTTTATGTTATTTTGTATTAGGTAACTTCTGGAATACCTTCTGTTATTATTTTCATATGTAGAATACCTTTGAAATACCTTTGATATTATTTTCATGTGTTGGATACCTTCTCGAATACCTTATGGTATTATTTTCATGTGAAGGATAACTTCTGGAATACCTTCTGGTATTATTTTCATAAGAAGGATAGCTTCCGAAATACCTTCTGGTGTTGCGTGTATAATTCCCTTTTACATGATTCTTCTTCAAAAATTTCTTTTTATTGATTCATTATTTGTACTTGGTTTAGCTTTTACAAACACAGTTTTCTTAGTTGAATTTGAACTAGATCCATGCTCATAACCTAAACCATACTTTTAAATGATAATCTTTAAGATAAAATCAACATAGTTAATTTTTTGTCACTTTCATGAATTTATTAAATGTATTCTTTATTGAATTAGATAACTCATCTATTTTATTTTAATAAACCAGTTTCTTCCTTTAACAAACTATTATCTTTTCTTAATTTTTCATTTTAGATGCAATTTTTCAAGATCATGCTTTAATATGTGATTTTTATCAACAAGTAAAGAATTTGTTTTTTTATTTCCTTTTCATTCTTGAGAGATTTTATTCATTGTCATATTTAACTAGCTTAGAATAAGCCTTTTTCAGAGCTTTTAATAACTTTTTCATTTCAAGAAACATTCATCTTCAGTATTTCATTGTCAGATTCAGATTCAGTATACCTCAAAGTAGCCATTAGACAAAGATTTGCTTCTTCTTCTTCATCTGTATCTTCTGGACTACTCTTTGTATCATTTAGATCACTCCATGTCGCCAATATTGCTTAACTTCTCTTTTTGTATTGCTCATTTTCTTTATCAAGGTAGGATACTCATATTTGATATGTCCTCATTTTTTATAGTCATAACATTAAATCTCCTTCTTCTCTTCTTTTTCTTCTCTTTTCCTTTGTAAGCTTTTCCTACATCATTTTTTCTATATTTAGTAGTTTTCTTAAAAGCACTAAATTTCTTACCTCTTTGTTTCTTAAAGAACCGATTGAGTTTTTGTGCTAGAAGAGTAATATCTTCATCTCCTTCATCATCACTATTATCTGAATTATCTTGGTTGATAGCAACTTCTTTGGCTTTAAATGCATTCTCTTTGGAACTACTTTCTTCTCCTTGATAGTCTTTTTGTGAGATTCATAAGCCATTAGCTTTTCTCTTAGTTAGCTAAGAGAAATTTGTTGAGATCCTATGCTTCTTCTATAGCATTTTCTTTGCATCCCAAGTTGGTGGTAGAATTCTCAGTATCTTCCTCACAAGATCAGGATCACCAATTACTTTGCTAAGTGATGCCAATTCATTTGAATTGCAGTGAACCTGTAAAATGCATCTTTGACAGATTCATCAGTTTTAAACTTGAATAACTCATATTGCTAAAGTAAAGCATTAATTTTAGTTTCTTTAATTGTATTAGTTCCTTCATAAGTTTTAGTTAGTCTATCCGAGATCTCCTTTGCTGTTTCACACGAAGATATAACAAAAATTCTGAAGCAGCAATAGTTGTTAACAACAAATTCTTAGCTTTGTTATTCTTTATAATATTTCTTCTTAGCATCTGTTAGAACTAAGTTCTATTCATTATAACCACATTATCTCCAATGGAAAGCACCTGCCAAGAATCATAATCGTCAGCTTTTAATAGGTTTCCAATAAAAAAATTTGAACCATTAAGAAAGGAACACGATTAATAGTTACATTGTTCTCTACCATTTTAGCTGGATCACTCAAATCAATAAAAGAGCCCTACTCTATACCATTGTTGGTCCCAAAAATAATTAAAGGAGGTTGAATTGATTATTTAAAAATTTCGCATCTTACAATTTCCTTTTAAGTTTTAAACATGAGAACAATATCAATTAAACAATGTTAACAATGAAGTACTAAAAAATAAAAGATGAGGGAAAAATAATATCAGGCAGCTATTTATAGTGGTTCCACCTTGTGCGTCACTCCACTCTTCCAGCTTCACGTCAAGGATCTTATTATCCTACGGGTTGTGTTTCACTATATAAAAATTCAAAGTTACAACATAGTGCAATCCTCTTTGCTTGATTCTAAATGCTATCCTCTAGATACAATCGATCTTCATAGTCTACACTTGTAACTAAACAATCAATCTAAGAAGGCAACAACAATGTTCCTTCAAAAAAATTTTCGAAGGCTAAATGCAATAAAAAAATAATTGCACAATTTCGGATCTATGAAGCATGTATGAAGGCAATGTAATCTTGGTTTGTATGTGGGAGAAGTATGAATATTTCTTACTACGTGTGAAGCTTTTTTTCTTCTTTTTTCTACTGAAGTTCCTTCTGATTTCTTTAATTAGTTTACTATACTAGTCATAAATGCATAAACACTATGATGGTTATGTGAATATGATTAGATAATGAATATATGCACAAATCATTAATAATAACAACATAACTTGATAATAAAACAAGATAATAGCAAAATAACTCAAATAACAAGATCTATAACATTGCCATTGCAAAGATCTATTTTCAAGTGTTTCCACATCCCTAGCTTGAAGCTCATGGGATTTTTGAGTGAAATCACACATGAATGATTTTCCAATTACATGTTTTTAAGGTAATAAGTATAGATCTATTACTATTAGATGTTTGGAACAAGAAACTTGAAGAAATATCGTGTGTGTATGGTGTATGTCATGGTTTGCAAGGTGGAGATGAAGAGAAAAAGAAAAATTTTTGCAAGAGTTTGGTTTAGTGAAAAGTGGAAAAGTGAAATGAAGTTAGTATAAAGGGGTATACATAGAGAAATGGATTAGGGTTTATGTAATAAGAAAATTAAATAAAACAATTGTGAGAGAAAGAATGAGAGGAGGCAGCATCGATTCTACAAGAGGAGAGGGGGGGAGTGTTTGTGTTGTGTTGTTTAAGATTCAAAATTAAATAATAATTTAAGTAGTAAAAGTTATATTGGAAAATAAATTATAAGGAAAATGATAAAATTGTAAGAATATGATGTAAGGAAAGGATGTAAGGAATAAGTCATAGGTAATTGTAATTGGTGAATAGTGAGAAAGAAATCAAAAAGTAGATTAGACATTTAAAGTACCGGTAGTAATAAAAATACGATAAAAAGATTATAAATGTAATTTTTATAACCCGAAAAATTATATAACTGATATATTTGGAATTCTTATGAAATTATGAGTCTAACGGTATTAATATCATATATTTAATATCTCGAGCCCCGGGATACGCTTTTCAAAGTCTGTATCCGATTGGGTTCGAAATAGGTCGAAAATTTACTAATCTTATCTTTTTAAGCATCTTAGTATTATTACGAACCAAACTACATTCTTCACTCATATTTCGACTTCTTAGTTTAGGAACACGGATTACCGGATCTAAACTACTAGGGTTTCCTGGGAAATTGGTTTATTAAGATCTCTGGTTGACTTTCCGGTTTAGGGTTTGAACTTGATATTACCCTAAAAATTAGAGGCTTACAGAATTCCAAAATACAAGATCAATACTGTAAACCCCGAATTTTTGGAATCGATTTAAGCCTAAAACCCTAAACCAGAAGTCAACCAGAGCTCTAAAGGTCAACAAAACCCTAGTTAGACGTAATACTTAAGTCCGGCAATCCCGAATAAGAAACTTGGTGAATATAAGTAGAAGTTTAGAATGTAGAATAGTATAATTATCTAAGGTAGCATAAAAAGATCAGATTAGTAAAACCGCAACTTGTTTCGAACCCGATCAGACACGGTTCTTGAAAAACGTGCCCTGGAGCTCAGAATAGTAAAAGTATTCTGAATATACCGTTAGACTCGTAAAAATATAAGGTTTCAAAAATATCAATTTTATAATTTTTTGGTAAGTAAAAATAACAGATATTGTAATTTAGGCGTATTTTCTTACTACCGGTACTTTATTAGTCATATTTACTTTACATTACACTATTCATTACTATTCTACACTATTCTTTTATCTCTACTTTTTCTTATCCTAGTCTTACACACACCATAACCTATAATATTTGCTTTTTACTTTTCCCATAAACTTTATTTCACATCTACCTTACTTATTACTTCATTTAATCCACAAAATACAAAAAAAAAAATCTCTCCCTCCCTCTTCTACCTATGGCCGGTGCCCCCCCCCATCCTCCTCTCTCCTCAATTTGTTTCAATTTTTTTTATTTTAATCACACAAAAATCACTTCACATTTTCCTATAAATACCCCTTCCTCTTTCACCTCTTTCACACATTTACTATCCACAAATTCTCTACAAAAACTCTCTCAAATTCTCTCTCAAAACTCTCTCCAAATATCCTCTCAAAACTCTCTCAAAATAATTCCAAAAACAACTTCTACGTACAATAAAAACCAAAACCACATAATACAACCAAAGTCATCTTTAGGTAAACTTTCTCTATTGTTTTCTTCTTCTCATGTCATGTAACTTTACATGACCATAGTGTGAGTTTCCAAAGACTAAATGTTATGGAAGCTACATTATGTTCATGTATTGTTATATTTCATGAAAATCTATTTATGTTTATGTTATTATTTTGTTCATATTATTGTTATTATATCTAAGTATTATTATCTATATATATATATACATATTCTTTAGAGCATATAAGCTCACTTGCAATTTATTTATTTATTTATTCCATTGCAATTTATTTATTTATTCCTTGTTATTTTAAGACTAGTCTCTAGTCTTAAACTTGTCCTCATCAAGTCAAAACAAATTTTTCTTTCTTTCATTTTATTTTTATTTTGGACTAGTCACTTCTTAGTCTCGGGAGCCTTGAAAAAGCTAAGACTCTCAATACTTGAATTTATATATGTTATTTTGTTTGTTTGTTATTATTTCTCATAAATCATGTTCATTTAGATTATTATCCAAAATTTCAAGTTCTAAAAATAATTGACCAAAAGAGATTTTACCACTTAGAGATAAGGTTATGTGAAGTATAAAATCTATGATTTAACAAAAATAAAGTCATTCTTTTCAAAGATTACAAAAGAACCCACAAATTTTAGAAACTACTTTTGTTATGAAAAGCTTTTTAAATCATTTAGTATCCCACTTTTTTTTTCAAAAGAAATTGGATTTTTAATACAAATGATTTCCACGAAAATATAACATAGCAAAACCTTAGGAAGCAAGAAATGAAGTTTTCAAGTTTAGATCTTTTCAAATAAATAATCAAAGAAGGATTGTGTAGAACATACATAAGACCAACACGAGGAATTTTAGAAAAGAAGAAAATTGCTTTTCAAAGAGTCATCTAGAAAAATAAAAGTCGAAAGTAAAGTAATTCTTTGAAAACCAAAAGAATCAAGTATTCATTTCAAAATCAATGACAAATGAATTTCTTGTAAACTATGGTTTTCTAAACTTCTAATTAATTTCCTTACTCAAGAAACATGATTGGACATAAATACTTGAGCATGATAAATATGAGCTATGTAGCTATAAAAAGAGGATTTTTTCAACTATATGATAACTAAGTATTTATAATAAATTTTTGGATGATTGGCCCAAAGTTGTTTTTGAGTTGGAAAATTCGTGGTGAATTTTATCGCCACTGTTTCGGAGCCTAAATGATTTAGTTTGATAAAATTAATTTTAGAATGAAAGATCTTTTCGAATAGGTAGAAATCGGTAATTATATGTGCGATTTCGAGTTAAAATAACCAATGTTATGGCCATTTTAAATTGGAACTTTCCTTTATACGAACTTTAACGTTCTTTTGACATTGTCTTGTTAAAATTCAAGAAATCAATCATGAAATACTCATTGTCGGGTATTTTCTTTGGCTAGGTGACTCCGAAGAAGGATACCTATATCCCGAAGATTATTTCGATTGAGTGAAGTGTGTGAACAATCATCTGTATAGAAGAATAGTCGACATGGGTCGTAAATTTATTTCCTTTAAATGCTATACTTATTGTGCTTGTAATTTAGTTGCATTAGAGCTAGGAAAAGACAAATGGATATGTATGTAAAATAATTCTTGAAAGAATCCTAAGAATATCAAGGCCATAATTGATATAAATGTTTTGTTGTTTAGTATAACACTTGCCTTGTATGAAATATTCTTTAATCACCTTAAAGTTGATAATAATAATATTATGATATCATAAATAGATGGATTCATGCATATCACGAAGTGAGTCACATTGCATTTAGGTTATTATCCTTGGGTGAGAAGGATAGTAAGCTCATGTCGAAAGCAACACTTGGCGGAGTATCCGAAAGCGATTGCTTAGCGGCGTTATGGAAAAGGAAATGCTTGGCGAAGATCCGAAAGCAAAGCTCAATTCAAGTAGACTTCATATGCTTGGCGATATTGATCGAAAGCATAAAACTTTTTACTAAAACTACTTGTTTTGAGGTTATGTATCACCAAACCTCGAAATGGAGAGCGCAAATCCATTCAACATATAGTTCCCGAAAAGCTATATGCCTTGTTTGCCCACGTGTATGTTACATTCTATTTGATTGATTAAATAACTTGTTTGAAATTTTGTTACAAGAAGTTATTTATGGAAATAATTCTCACTAAGCTTATTAGCTTATACCCCTATAGATATCTTTTGCAGTTTCCTATCTGTGGTTGAGGCCACGAGGACCTTGGAGTGAGGTAATTTCTTTTTGGATATGGAAACCCTATATGAAGTTTAGTGTTGGATAAGATGTTACAATATTCTTATAATAGATTAGTAAAATTAGGGAAACGTCCCTAAGTTTGTAAAGATCATTTATTATAGTGAATTCAATATTATGAATCCTCTTTTCTTAATATGTTATTATCTTCTTAAGCTTCATAATTCCTTGTATGGTCCTCTAAATTTGTGAGAACATGTAAGCCCCGGAAAATTTTAGTAAATAATTCCAAGATGAACTTGAAAATAAACCCTAAAAATCACTCCAAATTAAAACGAACTTTGAACGAGTCCTAAAATAAAACGAAAGTAAGAATTCTTTAGTCTTGACAAAATCTAAAATAAAATAAGGACTACAAAAGTCCTTAAGTCCAAAAACCCTTACGTAAGTATAAACTTCTTACCTAATCTATAATTCATAAAAATCGGGATAAAATAAAACACAGTGATAATTTGCTAAAAGCAAGTTAATCCATAACATGACAATTTGAAGGATCAGGAGATCACCAAAGGCCAATTCCATAACTAGGCTTTGGCACGATTAAGAAAACTTTATCTGCCAATAATAAAATATAGACTTGGAAATTCCCCAACGACAGACTAATAATCCTAAAAGACGGAAATAATCACAATAAAGCCCTAACGATCAAATCAAACCTCCAAGAATCATAGAATGAGTTGGAAATTGAAATCTTGTTAATCTTAAGAAGGAAGAATTCAAGAAACGAAATAACAAATTTAATAATCCTTAAGTTACCAATTGTTCATAAAACCTTAAATCGAAGCAAAATAAATTCGAAAACAAAACACTATGAAGATCCTTTTTTCAAAGCAAATTGTAAGAATCAAGATTTCCCCAAAATCATTCCAAAAATCGATAATTGACTCCAAACTCAAGAAAATCATATCCGGTAACCATTACCGATATAACTTTGGATATATAATTCAATTCAAGATTTCCGAAAGCAGTGAGAGATATTAAATAATAAAATATAAAATTTAAAATAAATTTCTAACTACATACGTTGTATAAAAAAAAATCTCAGTTCCAACTTGGCAATACCTAAACCGGAAAGTCATCCGGAAACCCTAACCGGAATACAATAGTTAAGTCCGGCAATCTAGCGCCCTTAACTTAGAGGCCAAGAGGTAGTAAATAAGTAGAATAGCTCATAGTAATATAAGTTTGTTCACAAATATTAGATTGGTAAATTTTTGACCTATCTCGAACCCGTTCGGATACAGACTTTGAAAAGCGTGTCCCGGACTCGAGATATCAAAATTACCATTAGTACCGTTAGACTCGTAATTTTATAAGATTTTTAAATATATCAGCTATATTAATTTTTCGGGTTATAAAAGTTACAGTTATAACCTTTTTACGTATTTCATTTCTACCGGTAATTGATTATTCTTTTACACTATTCATTTCATTTCATTACACAATTTTATTATTTTTATAATGAATACCCGGATTTCCTAGTAATCAAGTAAACTTCGAAAACCAGAAATGAAACCTTAAATCAGTTTAGCTCAAGCTTTGTGAAAAAGACTTAGAAACCCAATTCGGCTTTTCCACAGTTTCCAAATAAGAAACTTCTATAAGAAAATTTAATCTTGAATATAGTTCTTGATTTTATTTCAAACCAAGAAAATATCAGATTTTTGGAAATTTTCAATTCCAGGTCATCCCGAGACCCATTATAGAAAAACGTGCCACGGAACTAGAATTTCAAAAATTTCTTTATGAATACTCATTTGAATCGAAATAAAATAAGGATTTCAAAATATATTTTTCATAATTTTCCGGCTTGCGAAAAATATAGTTATAGCATTTTTATTCGTATTTTCTTACTACCGGAAAATTAAATTGTCTTGTCAACTATTCACTACTATTCAAAAAGTGACACCTATACCATCTATATTACCTATTAGCACACTCTACACTTTCAACTCTTACAATCACTCAAATCACCCTCTTTTCTCTACACATTTTGTCCTTATCTTTTCTTACTTTTTATGACAATTACATATCAAGTCAAATCAATCAAAATAAAGCAAAATTTTCAAACTTCTTCTTCCCTACAAGCTACAAGACCGACGTGACATGGCCCCCCTCCCATGTCCATTTTGCAAAATTTTTTTTCTTTCTTTTAAACTAACTTCATTTAACCTAATTCCAACTCTAGATAAACTATCTTTTCTCTCTCTCTCCTCATTCTTTCACTTTCCAAGTTCACAAAGTAAAAAGCTCCAAAATCCTCTTATTTTCCCCTGTTGGCCGAAACTTTAAGGCTCCCCACATACACACACAACTTCCATTCTTCTTTCATCTTCCATTTACCTTCAAGTAAGTAAGCCTTTTACCCTTTCCATCTTTAGATCTTTGTTATGGCTAAGTAATTCTTGGATATTTCAACCAAGTGTCCCCATGATCTCTTAGTAGGGACAATGAAATATCAAAACAAGAATACCGAACCATTACAAAATAGATCTAACCTTTAAAGGAGCTTTCATGACAAAAGCTTTATGTTTATCCATCAAAAAGTATTTTGAACTAAAGATCTTTTGTAAAAATATAGTTTTTATGTTTTCAAAACCTATTTAAGCACTTGATATAGTAGATCTATCATTTTACTACTCTTATTCATGTAGCATTTAAGATCTCATTTCATTTTGTGTTTATGTGCATTAATAGTTTTAATGCTTTTGTCTTTAGTAAATAACCTTCCTAGTATGTAGATCTATGGTTAGATAAGTTAATAAAGTCAAAAAGGAAAACACTTTTCAAAATATGAACTTGTGTAAATTCGGATGACTTTGAAACCTAGGTAAAAACACTTTTATCAACTTCTAAACATTTTTTACAAGAGAAATGAAGCCTATGGGTAATAGATAATGTTTAGTAGTATTTTTCATGAGTCTAAATGAGTTTTTACTAAAGAAAATGTTGGAAACAAGAAATGAAGTCCATAGAAGTTTTGAGTTAAAAGTCATGAAAAAATTCGTAATAATGGATGTAGGGTTAGAAAACACTATTTTTCCAACTTCAAAAATGATATTTTCTTAAATAAATGAAGTCCTTAGGATATAGGTATAATAATACTTAAAGTTTAAGTATAAAATATATTTTCCTAAAGGAATCAACTTGAAAATGGACTTTTGTAAATTCGGATTTTTGGAAACCCCATAGTAAAAGACCCACTTAAAAGTTTATAAATGTGAATTTTATTAAAAATAAAGGCCTTAGGATATAACTAATATAAGGGTCAAAATTTCTTTAAAAAAGTAGAGTTTTTCTAAAGAAAATCCTTGTAAAATGTAGATGTGGTCAAGTGTAGTAAATTCACTTACTAAACATTGGTAGAAATGGTTTCTAAGAAAAGTTTATTTTCAAATTCTTTAAATCAAAAAGTTATAAGAACATAGACTCATTAAGTTCACATCATGACATTCATGATAGGGAAAATCATTACCATTGCATTTAGTTTCATTTTACACTTAGGAATCTCAAGTGCATTCATGAAAACCGCATTTTGGAATTGACAAACCGCTGTACAGATCTGATCCCTCAATTCCGAGGCTTAGATATTTTCAAAACTTGATTTAAACTTCGTATTTAGAAAGCTCTTCCGAAGTAGATAGAAATCGATATAAAATTTGCGAGATTCCGAGTTAAAATGACCAAGTTATGGCCGTTTTAAGTTGGAATTCCCGCTTAGGACGCGAATTACGAATTTGATAAGTTCGTATGAAGTCGTTGGATTAGTTTGAGTTGAAATACTGATTAGAGTATTTCTTCCTTTTTAGGTTATCCCGAGTTCGACGATTCCCTACCACCGGATTATTATTACTAGAAGACCGGTGATCCAATGGCTGAGTGAGTTTTCTCCTTGTTTTGTTACCTTGATTGTGCTTGTAATTAGTCGCATTAGAATTTTAGGAACAAGATAAAAATCGATGTGAATGGGGATGGGATATATGATGAGACTGTGATGAATGTATGCCAAGGAATACTAAAGCATATCGAAACCACGATTTGATTGGATAACTGCACGGTTCATATTATTTATGTGTATGATATTGCCTGGTCACTCTAAAGAATGTATAAATATTTTGACCTAAGCAAAAAGTAATTGATCATGCATCGCATCAGACATATTGCATTTGGTAGCGTGCTACTCCTACGCAGGTCGATCGGTATGGTCCGAGGACTCGTTTGAGTACGGAGACCCGGTGCCAGAGCTCATTCTCGGGTACTAAGGCGCATGTGGATGCATCCTTTGAGCCTAGCCGAGTCGAGTGCTAAGAGCCAGGGCTTGGGGACTAGCAGCGGTCGTGTAGACTCAATACCATTCCTAACCCAAGATACGGAGGGCGTAAATCCGTTCTGTGTGTGGGTTCCGGTTACCCATACATAATTGCTTGCTCACGTGTTTGTTCATGCATAGCATATGATTGATTAATAACTTGTTTGTTATGGTACGGAATTAAGGGAATTCTCACTAAGCTAGTGTAGCTTATACCCCAATAGTTGTTTAAATGAGCAGGTTATTCCAAGAATGCTAAGTGGGGACCAAGATGGTTGAAGTCGAGAATGACTTCGGGATTCCGGCAAGATATAAGAATGCTTGAAGTTTTTGGCTAAGCTTTACGATTTGCCTTGTAATAGTTTTATGTAGTGAAGTCTTGGGATGAATGTAATTGAAGTTTGATGAACTGTATTTTGAAGTATAGTGTTTTGTATTTGGAGTATAGTGGATTGTATTTCCTTTACATTGTTACTCAATTGTATCAACATAAAATGTATCATTCCGATTTGTCTCCTTTATGTGTTAGACGCCTTGTACATAGTATGGAAGCCTTCGCGTGACTGAGGTGGTCATTCTTAGGCTTTAATATTGTATACGGCGGACTGCCACGTTTAGGGTACCCTTCGGGGCGTGACAGAACACGCCTTACACTTAACATAAAAGTTTTTGGGAATGGCTAAGGGTGTCATACTTAATCTTTAATATTGAGTGTGGTGGACCGTTATATTTAGGGTACTGTAAACCCCTATTTTCTAAGCCTTAACCTTAAGCCGGAAAGTCTATCGGAGACCTTAAGTTAACGGATCTTGAGTAAAACCTTACAGTTAGGTCCGACAAAACCAAGCTCGTAAATCGAGGAGTCGAAAAATAATTAAAGTATTTAGAATAGTTCGTAATAATATTTGATTTAAAAATATCATATTAGTTTATTTTCGACTTATTTCGAACCCGTTTGGATACTGCTTTGGAAAACGTGTCTCGACGCTCGAAAAATTAAAAATATATCCTTAATATTTTTAGAATCGTATTTTTATAAGGATTTCAAAAATATCAAGTCTATAATTTTTTGGATTTTAAAAATATCAGTTATAGCTCATATAAGCTTATTTTACTCTTACCAGTAACTTAATTGTTAAATTTCTAAAAATAATTTATTTGATTATTTTATTTAAATCATAAAAATTCTGCCACTTAATTAAAAATATTTTTCTTAATTTATTTTATATATTTTCTTAGTCAAAAAGGCACTTTATCAACCCATACCTTAAGTACACATCCATTATCATTACTACACATTATTATGTTTTCTTTTGCTTTTTCTTACACTACAATTCCCCAAGATGGCAGCTGACCATCCCCAAAAATTAGCCACTTTTCCTTATTTTTAATCATTTATTTGATATTTTTAAATTCTCTTTTAGTTAGAAATGGAAGCTACAAGTTACACTTTCAAAATTACAAATTTCAGCTCAACTAAATCCCCTCCCCCTATACAAGTAAATCATGCTAGCACGCACCGCACCCCCCCCCCCCCCTCCGCAGCTGCTATGTTTTATTTTTTTTTTCTAGTTAACACACTTTCCTCTCTATTTAAGTATCTCATCCCATCTCTCTTCCACCTTTATAAACCCTACACTTTTCCTCTCTCTTTTTCCCTTTCTTTTCTCTTCTTCTTTGCTTTGTCTTCTTAAGAACAAGCTGCCACCATTTTCTTTCCTCTTTTCCACATACTTTTCTTGCAAATATTTGAGGTAATCATCTTCTTTTAGCTCTCATAAGATGTTATAGGATGATATTATGGATGTTTCATGTATCAAAGGACATTCCACAAGCTTAAAAAGCTATGGATGATGATGCCAAGAATTGAAACACTCCTCTAGATGAGATCTCTTTTGTTCTTAGTATTTTTGTTATCTTGAAGGCTTGTTTATCTTCTTGTTTTTGTGAAACTTGTAGATCTAGAATTTTACCAAGCTTTAGTTATGTTTATGTGTAGATCTAGAAGTTTAAGGCCTACTACCAAGTTTTTCTTATGTGTTCATGGTTGTATTTTGAGTAGATCTTAGATTTGATTTGAATGAAAAATTAAATTCGTAACTTGTCAAGGCACCATTTTAAAACCCCTTTAAGTCTTAAATGAAGTTTTTGTTGAGAAAATGAAGGTTTGATGGATGTATATCATCAAGACTTCATCTTACAAGAATCAAAGTTGATTTTCAAAAACAAAAATTGTATTTCGGATCAAGACAAAGATCTAAAAAAAAAACATGTTTTCCAACTCAAAAATGAGGATTTTATTCAAGAAATGAAGGGTTCTTAAGATATAATATGTAATGGGTTGTTTTCATGAGTTTTGATGAATTTTCTCAAGAGATATGTCCAAAATAAATTTATGAAAATTCGGATCTAGACCAAGCCCATTTTTGGAACCCATCATTCAACTTTAAAATGAAGATTTAGATAAAAATATAAAGGGCTCTTGGTATAGATATCTTAAGGAATGAATTTTCATAAGTTTAATGAGTTTTCCTAAAAAGTATTGCTTAAATCAAGCTTTGTAAAAGACAAAATTTAGGTCTTGTTTTCATTGTAAACTTCAAAGAGAAATTCGTAATTAAGGGGAGACCAATTTTGAAAACCTCCTTTTAGATCTCAAAACAAGTATTTTATATTGAAAATGGAATGCTTGATGATAAATAATATAGGAAAATTTTTTCATTGAACTAAGTAAGTTTTAGTAAAGGAATTACTCAAAACAAGACAATGAGTTTCAACTTTGTAAATTTCGGTTTTATGAAAATGGATTTTAGAAGTTTCATTTGAACTTTATGTTTGGGATTAGATAAGTGTGTAATCTCTTAATTTTGTTTGAAATCTCCTTGCAAGTTTAGGACTAAAATAAGTTGGTCTAAGTAGTTAAATAGAGTAGATATGGCAATTTTTCACAAAGGCTCAAATCTTGGATTTTCGCAACCCTACTGTACATATGTTTCCGCCCTAAATGACCTTAAATGTTTGAATTAACTTTGGAAATAGATAGCTCTTTCGAAGTAGATAGAAATCGGTATATTATAAGCTTAATTCCGAGTTAAAATGAGTTAGATATGACCTTTTTAAATTCAACCTAAGCGAAAATTGACGAACTTAGTAAATAAAATTATTAAGTTTAATAGAACTTCTTAAGAGATACTCATTGAGGGTATTCTTTGTACTTAGGTGAATTGGAGGACGGGTTACCACTTCCGAGGACTATTACGACTAGTGGATTTCACTACATGGACAAGTGAGTTCATTTCTCAATTAATTATGCTCTTGGGTGTGCTTGTAGTAGTAGTGGCATTAGACTTAGGAAAAGATAAAATTGTGTTGAATGGTGATCTAAACTTGCATGAATGAACGATAAGTATATCGAGGCAAGCTTTGTTGCAATAACCTTGTATGAGCTAGTATAGATTTGGAGTGTCTGAAATCGGTATGATCACTTTTAAATTATCTAATTAATATGCCATGATTATATGAATAAATTGTACATGCATATCATGTAGTGAGTCACATATCATTGTCGAGTATGCCTTTGGTGGGACAAAGGTGTATTTGGAGGCAGCGGTCTTTCATTAATGGGACTAGGTTGCATGATATGGACCACCCCATAATGAAACTATGGTTGCATGACTTATGGACCAACATTAAAATTGTGGTTGCATGTCTTATGGACCACCCCACTTAAGATTGGGACTATGGTTGCATGTCTTATGGACCAACTTTGGAACTGTAGTTGCATGACTTATGAACTACCCCAAACCCCGAATGGAGGGCGTAAATCCATTCACATATGACTACCGGAAAGTATATGCTTGCTTGCTCATTTGCTTGTGCATTCATATGGTTGCTTAATTATAACTTGCTTGTATAGATATTTTAGCTTGATCGAGTATGTTACTTGGAAAATGAATCTCACTAAGCAATTAGCTTATACCCCAATAGTTTTTGTTGCAGTGTTCCTATTTTTGGATGTTCCGAGAGGACACTTTGTGCAGGTTTATCACATTGGATTAAAGAGCTTTTGAGGAAGTCGGGACCTAGTATAGGCGTGGACTTCTAGGAAAATCTCTTTAATGTAGATTCAGATATATGTAATTGGAGCTAAACGATGTAGACTTATTATTTTGGGGGGTATGCCCCTTGGCTTTTGTAAAGTTTAACTATTTATCTTGTTGTGATTTATATTCTTAATGCTATGTATGCTTTCTTAAGACTACTCGAATCAAAGTGTGATCCTAAAAGTTGTGTGAGTACACCTTACACTCGATATGTAAACTTATGGGATGACTAAGGTTGTCATACTTAAGTTTAAATATCGGGTGTGGTGGACTGTCGCGTTTAGGGTACCCTTTGGGGCGTGACAGTTTTAGTTGGTATCAGAGCATGGTTAAGAGTTTACAATCATAACTACAAATAAATAGCCTTAAGAAAGGATAAAAAGGAAGGATAGAATAGAATTACTAAGGAAGACTTAGATGGGAAGACGACCATAGTATCGGCCCTAAAATCCTATCACTCTAACCCTTGTGGATAGTAACCACTAGGAAACAATCGACTTAGTATCGCAAAACCTTCATAGGTGACCTAATGAGACTCTCATAGAATGCTGCTTAGTTACTTTAGTTGCTTTTGGTATTGTGTTGTTATTGTTACATGTTGATTGTTTCGTTGTTGCTTCTAGTATAAAATTTTACTTGATTTTTGATTATGAGGATTTTTGCACGTGTTGTTCAAATTTCAATAAAGCTATATTTATGTTTTATGATCTCAGAATTTTATTACTTAAATTCCCTGATTTACCTTTTCACACTTTTATTTTTCCGCTCGTATTACTACTTCTTTTATTTCCATTACCTCGTTTGATAACATTAATAAAATATATTGAGAAGATTACTCAACTAGACAAAAATAAAATTTGCTACAGCCGAGGTAGAAGAAGGAGACGTCAGGAGGAAAGCGCCTCCAATCAACCCAATATGGAAGAAGGGCAACAAGCCGCCCCTCCTCCAAATCCTCCTGCAGATGCTACACAGTAGCTTTGCAAGCCATGCTTGGACAAATGGCACAAATGACCAAGTGCTCGAAGCACTTCGACAAAGTTTGCCGGCAGCGGCACAAGCACAAGCTCCAGCTCCACTCCAACTCCGCCACCACCTGCACCCCAAGCTTCTGTGGGGATGCCAGCACAGGAAAGCGCGCACTCTCACACTGCGCCTTTGCCTCCTCCACCACCTATGAGGCCATACAGAAGCTCCCTACCCGAGTTCATTAAGAGTAACAGATATTTTGAAGGGACTTTTGGGAGACCGGATGAGGCTGAGGATTGGTTAGCTCAGATAGAGCGATCCTTCAGGGCTTTTGAGGTGCCACACCACCTGAGAGTTGACTATGGCACTTACCTGCTTCGGTTGAATGCACGGGTTTGGTGGGAATCGAAAGAAAGAGAGCTCATGCCACCAGTTACTTGGGAAAGGTTCCGCCATGAGTTTTTGGAGAATTACTTCCCCGGAAGTCTCCGGGTGCAGTTCAGCTCAGAATTCCTGAACATTGCTCAGAAGGGAAGGACTGAGCAATATGAAACTGAGTTTAGTCGATTACTGCAATATGCTCCGGATTCTTACAAGCACAGTGAGGAGCTAAAAATACGAGTTTTCTTAAATGGATTAGATGAGGAGTTGAGGATGAGGCTAGAAGAGTTTAATATTAAGAACTTTGTTGAGCTAGTAGAAAGAGCCCGGATAGTGGAAGGGGCTAAGAAAAGGAAGGGCAAGACTGCTGAGAAGCCACCCTCGGTTTTTGGAAAGAAGTTTTATGGGGATCAGGATCTGGATTCTCCCACAAGAGTTCAAGCCGTCTTATGGCTATA
This sequence comes from Combretum micranthum, assembly GCA_024138025.1. Classification (NCBI taxonomy): domain Eukaryota; kingdom Viridiplantae; phylum Streptophyta; class Magnoliopsida; order Myrtales; family Combretaceae; genus Combretum; species Combretum micranthum. The sequence continues at coordinate 9,913 of JAMXBD010004647.1, read as the reverse complement.
AGGGTAACACTAGTGGGGGACAGGCTACCCCTAAGAGTGTCAGTTGCTGGAAATGTAAGGGGGATCACTACCCCAAGAAATGCCCACAGTTAGCAGATAAGTGTTATTTCTGTGGCGACTCATCCCACAAGATTGCTAACTGCCCAAAGAAGACTACTACCATGTGCTTTGTCTGCAAGCAATTTGGTCACTTTGCCAATGAGTGCCCTCAAAGGAAGAATGCTCCAGCTAAACCTTTTGGGGGATCAGCGGCAGCAAGACCCGGGAACGGGAATGGTGGGAACAATAATAGCAGCCGTGCTGGGTCAGCAATGCACGGAATGAGGATCTACAACCTCGAAGGGCAATGGGTATGCGAAGAGATGGGAAATGAAGACTGCGGATTGGCTGCTCTCGAGGAGGATAATGGCCCGGACTTCGGTCTTGTGACAGGTAGGTCCTAACTCTTGTCTTTGTTTTTCTGCTGCTTTGATTTGTTAAGATTCAAGTATAAGAAAAGAAAAACAAGTTTGGTTAAGTTAAAGAAGTTAGGAAGATAAGTTAGGATGGTGTGAAGGTAGTGATTAGTAAGTGTTGGACGCAGGACACATACGGATAGCTAAGACGACTGCTTATGCTCTTTTTGACACGGGAGCCACACATTCGTTCATCACCACCAGATTGGCTAGACAAGTTGGTTTACCAATAGCACATTGCCTCTAGCTTTCGTGTTAGAACCCCGACTGGGAGTGTGGTGACGACAAATGAGATGCTAAAGGATTGTCCAATGGAGATTCATGGGCATGGTACGAAGTGTGATTTGATAGTATTGGAGATGAGTAAATATGAAGTGATTTTGGGTATGAGTTGGTTAGCCATTGCTAAAGCCGTTGTGGATTGTCGAAGGAAGAAAGTAAATTTCAAGATGTTGATGGAATGGATGTTGAGTTCACAGGTGAGACGTAGTTTCAAGAGCAGATCTATGCTCATTTGAGTTGCTTATATGGGAGGATAAGGATGAGATGGAAGTGAAGGTTGTCTTAATGCAACAGAAAAAGAAGAAGGATTACCTAAGATTGAGGATATAACAGTTGTCAAGAATTTCTCGATGTCTTTCCGGATGAGCTACCAGGTTTGCCACCTAAGAGGGAAATTGATTTCGAGATTGACTTGGTGCCAAATACTGAGCCGATATCTAAAGCACCATATCGTATGGCCCCTGTTGAGTTAAAGGAATTACAAAGCAATTGCAAGAACTCTTGGACCATGGATTCATAAGACCAAGTGTGTCACCATGGGGTGCACCTGTATTATTTGTTAAGAAGAAGGATGGTTCAATGAGACTATGTGTTGATTATCGGGAGTTGAACAAGGTTACAATTAAGAATAAGTATCCACTTCCAAGGATTGATGACCTTTTCGATCAGCTACAAGGAGCAAGTGTATTCTCACGGATTGATCTACGATCAGGGTATCATCAGTTAAGGGTCAAACCTGAAGATGTGCCAAGACTGCTTTTCGGACTCGTTATGGACATTATGAGTTCTTAGTGATGTCTTTTGGATTAACAAATGCTCCTGCCGCCTTCATGGACTTGATGAATCGAGTATATAAGTCATTGTTGGACAAATGTGTGATTGTGTTTATAGATGATTTTTGTTGATATACTCGAAGACAAGAGAGCAACACGAAGAGAGCACCTTCGCATGGCCTTACAAATCCTAAGGGAACATAAGCTATACGCCAAATTTTCTAAGTGTGACTTTTGGCTAGATAGGATTTCATTTTTGGGACATGTTGTGTCGGGTGAAGGCATATCAGTAGACCCGAGAAGATTAAGTCTGTGGTGGAATGGAAGCCACCTAAGACCGTGACTGAAGTAAGGAGCTTTCTGGGTTTAGCCGGATATTACAGGAAGTTTGTCCAAGACTTTTCCAAGATAGCCAAGCCGTTAACTCAGTTAACGCAAAAGAATGAAAAGTTTGTTTGGACGGAAAAGAGGGACCAAAGTTTTCAAGAATTGAAGCAAAGGCTTGTCTCTGCTCCGATTTTGGTTTTGCCAAACCCCGAGAAACCCTATACGGTACATAGTGATGCTTCGAAAATGGTCTCGGATGCGTTCTCATGCAAGAGGGAAAGGTGATTGCCTATGCTTCAAGACAGCTAAGGCCACATGAGCAAAATTACCCCACGCATGACTTGGAACTAGCCGCTGTTGTCTTTGCCTTGAAGATATGGAGACATTACCTATATGGACAACGGTGTGAGATCTACACCGACCACAAGAGTCTAAGTATTTGTTCACCCAAAAGGAGTTGAACATGAGGCAAGCGAAGATGGCTAGAGTTAATTAAAGATTACGATTTGGGATAAATTATTGCCCGGGAAGGGTGAATGCAGTTGCCGATGCCTTGAGTCGCAAGAACCACGGGGAGGTCGCAACTCTTTTGACGGACCAGAAAGAATTGATTAAAGAATTTGAGAGGCTAAGCATCGAATTTGTTGGGCAAGACTTGGAAATGGAAATAGCAAATTTGGTTGGAACCAACTTTGGTGGAAAGGATTAAAGAGGCTCAGCGCTATGAAGTGATACAAAGGATAAAAAGGGAAGTTCAGGAGGGAAAGTATACTGATTTTTCAATAGATGATGAGGATGTGTAAGGATGAAAGGACGATTGTGTGTGCCTGATGACGAAGAAATGAGGAAGGAAATCATGAGTGAAGCACACAATTCTGGGTACACGGTACACCCGGGAGGAACCAAGATGTACCAAGACCTTAAGGGACATTATTGGTGGAACGGAATGAAACGGGATGTGGCAGATTTTGTGATTAAGTGCCCAACATGCCAACAAGTGAAGGTGGAACATCAAAGGCCGGGTGGATTGTTAAAACCTTTGCCTATACCGAGAATGGAAGTGGGACCAGATTTCTATGGACTTTGTTTGTGGTTTACCAAGGACACCGTCAGGTCATGATGCATATGGGTTGTGGTAGATCGGTTAACTAAGTCTGCTCACTTCTTGCCAATAAGTATGACTTTCTCCATGGATAAATTGGCGAGGCTGTACATGAAGGAAATTGTTCGCTACATGGAGTACCGGCCGGGATTGTGTCGGATCGAGACCCGAGATTTGTGTCTAAGTTCTGGATAAGCTTGCAGAAGTGTTTGGGGACAAAGTTGCATTTTAGCACAGCCTATCATCCTCAAACTGATGGACAGTCGGAAAGAACGATCCAGACTTTGGAAGATATGCTTAGGGCATGTGTGATGGAGTTCAAGGGAAGTTGGGAAGCGCATTTACCTTTGGTTGAGTTCGCTTACAACAATAGCTATCACTCGACTATCAAGATGCCGCCTTATGAGGCCTTATATGGACGTAAGTGTAGATCCCCATTGTTTTGGGATGATGTTGAGAAGGTAGTTCTTGGACCCGATCTAGTGCAAGATGCCACCGACAAGGTTCGGATAATCCAACAACGAATGAAGGAAGCTCAGATAGACAGAAAAGCTGGGCAGATTTGAAAAGAAGGGTTCTTGAGTTTCAAGTGGGTGATCATGTGTATTTAAAGATAAATCCTATCAAAAGTATCCATCGAGTTCGCTCACAAGGAAAGTTGAGCCCCCGGTATATTGGTCCTTTCGAAGTATTGGAACGGGTTGGAGAATTAGCATACCGCCTTGCCTTACCGCCAAATCTTTCGGGAGTGCACAATGTTTTTCATGTCTCGGTTCTTCGCAAGCACATAGCCGACCCGGATCAAGTTATAGAATTGGAACCGGTGTTATTAAAAGAAAACCTCACTTACGAGGAGCACCCGGTACAGATCTTGGACACAAAGATACAAAATTAAGGAATAAGGAAATTAAGTATGTGAAGGTTCTTTGGAGGAATCATACACATGAGGAAGCAACTTGGGAGGCAGAAAGTGAAATGCGGCAGAAGTACCCTAGTTTGTTTGGGATCAGGTACGTCTTTCAAGTTTTGACAAAACTTTCTTTAAGGTGGGTAGGTTGTAAACCCCTGTTTTCTAAGCCCTAAACCTTAAGCCGGAAAGTCTACCGGAGACCTTAAGTCAACGGATCTTGAGTAAAACCCTACAGTTTAGATCCGAAAACCCGAGTTCGTAAATCGAGGAGTCGAAAAATAATTAAAGTGTTTAGAATAGTCCGTAATAATATTTGATTTATTAAAAATATCAGATTGGTTATTTTCGGCTTATTTCGAACCCGTTTGGATACTGCTTTGGAAAACATGTCCCGGCAACATGTTTTCCAACTCAAAAATGAGGATTTTATTCAAGAAATGAAGGGTTCTTAAGATATAATATTAATATGGGTTGTTTTTCATGAGTTTTGATGAATTTTCTTAAGAGATATGTCCAAAAATAAATTTATGAAAATTCGGATCTAGACCAAGACCATTTTTGGAACCCATCATTCAACTTTTAAAATGAAGATTTAGACAAAAATATAAAGGGCTCTTGGTATAGATATCTTAGGAATGAATTTTCATAAGTTTAAATGAGTTTTCCTAAAAAGTATTGCTTAAATCAAGACCTTTGTAAAAGACAAAATTTAGGTTTGTTTTCATTGTAAACTTCAAAGAGAAAAATTCGTAATTAAGGGGAGACCAATTTTGAAAACCTCCTTTTAGATTCCAAAACAAGTATTTTATATTGAAAATGGAATGCCTTGATGATAAATAATATAGGAAAATTATTTTCATTGAACTAAGTAAGTTTTAGTAAAGGAATTACTCAAAACAAGACAATGAGTTTCAACTTATAAATTTCGGTTTTATGAAAATGGATTTTAGAAGTTTCATTTGAACTTTATGTTTGGGATTTGATAGGTGTGTAATCTCTTAATTTTGTTTTGATAATCTCCTTGCAAGTTTAGGACTAAAATAAGTTGGTCTAAGTAGTTAAATAGAGTAATATGACAATTTTTCACAAAGGCTCAAATCTTGGATTTTCGCAACCCTACTATACAGTATGTTTCTGGCCCCTAAATGACCTTAAATGTTTGAACTAACTTTGGAAATAGATAGCTCTTTCGAAGTAGATAGAAATTGGTATATTATAAGCTTAATTCCGAGTTAAAATGAGTTAGATATGACCTTTTTAAGTCAAGAATTCAACCCAGGTGAAAATTGACGAACTTAGTAAATAAAATTGTTAAGTTTAATAGAACTTCTTAAGAGATACTCATTGAGGGTATTCTTTGTACTTAGGTGAATTGGAGGACGGGTTACCACTTCCCGAGGACTATTACGACTAGTGGATTTCACTACATGGACAAGTGAGTTCATTTCTCAATTAATTATGCTCTTGGGTGTGCTTGTAGTAGTAGTGGCATTAGACTTAGGAAAAGATAAATATTGTGGTTGAATGGTGATCTAAACTTGCATGAATGAACGATAAGTATATCGAGGCAAGATTTGTTGCAATAACCTTGTATGAGCTAGTATATTTGGAGTGTCTGAAATCGGTATGATCACTTTTAAATTACCTAATTGATATGCCATGATTATATGAATAAACTGTACGTGCATATCATGTAGTGAGTCACATATCATTGTCGAGTATGCCTTTGGTGGGAAAAAGGTGTATTTAGGAGGCAGCGAGTCTTTCATTAATGGGACTAAGGTTGCATGACTAATGGACCACCCATAATGAAACTAAGGTTGCATGACTTATGGACCAACATCAAAATTGTGGTTGCATGTCTTATGGACCACCCCACTTAAGATTGGGACTATGGTTGCATGTCTTATGGACCAACATTGGAACTGTAGTTGCATGACTTATGAACTACCCCAAACCCCAAGTGGAGGGCATAAATCCATTCACATATGACTACTGGAAAGTTATATGCTTGCTTGCTCATTTGCTTGTGCATTCATATGGTTGCTTAATTGTAACTTGCTTGTACAGATTTTAGCTCGATCGAGTATGTACTTGGAAAATGAATCTCACTAAGTAATTAGCTTATACCCCAATAGTTTTTGTTGCAGTGTTCCTATTTTTGGATGTTTCGAGAAGACACTTTGTGCAGGTTTATCACATTGGATTAAAGAGCTTTTGAGAAGTCGGGACCTAGCATAGGCGTGGACTTCTAGGAAAATCTCTTTAATGTAGATTCAGATATATGTAATTGGAGCTAAACGATGTAGACTCCTATTATTTTGGCGGGGGTATGCCCCCTTGGCTTTTGTAAAGTTTAACTATTTATCTTATTGTGATTTATATTCTTAATGCTGTGTATGCTTTCTTAAGACTACTCGAATCAAAGTGTGATCCTAAAATTTGTGTGAGTACACCTCACACTCGATATGTAAACTTATGGGATGACTAAGGTTGTCATACTTAAGTTTAAATATCAGGTGTAGTGGACTGTCGTGTTTAGGGTGGCTTTTGGGGCGTGACAGGTACCCTTTGGGGCGTGACAAATACCTTATACCAAATTCAACTAGGCATAATTTTAAAATATTTAAGTCTATTATCAATTGTAGGTGTTGAAATACTTAATTGGGTTCAAATTCATTTTCATGTTGCCCAAAAGCCCTAAAATGGTTAGAGCCTAAATTATAAAGTGGAAGCACAATAGCTTAATTAGCATCTAAATTCAATTCAAGTAGGTTTGAACTCAATCCTTAGTTCTAATAGCTAATATTATTTTGATTGGGCATAATTCCAATATTAAAGCACAATTCCACCTAATTTAGGACTTGCATTCTTTAATAGGCTCAATTACTAAATCCCTAAAGCAAAACCCATTACCCTAAAAAGTATAATATTATAAATTATTCATACTGGGCCTAGGTTAAGATCCCTAAAGGCCTAATAAATCTAAATAAGAAACTCAATATCTTATTTTAATGGGATTAGTTCAAATCACTCAATCCTAATGCCTTAAATGGATTCAATTCAAAATACTAATTAAGGCCTTATTATATACGACCTTACATTAATTAACTAATCAACATGATTTTGATCATTAATGTGCATACTCAATTCTTCTATAAATTAATCTTCTTTGAAAACATATTTGATTAACCTTTTTATCTATCATATGTTCATCTACTTACTATACATACAATACAAGTGCGTAGCAACTTGTGTATTGCTTGTCTAGGATAGAGATTCTTAAACAAACTAAAATTTAAAGATGGCTTAATGATTAATTGTCTTACTTGTGCTCATGTCATTAAATTTGGTCTGGTGAATGACAATCTTGCTAGGTGATGCTAGCATAGTAGGTAGGTGCTTAGGCCACTCTTGGTGGGGTAGCTATTAGGGAGAATGGTATTAGAATAACATCAACCTAAGCTAATGAGAAGTTGCACTTATACAATTTACGTTCATGGGCTCCATTAAACCGGATAGTGTGATAGACTAAGATAAATAGAGATGTATAACAGTTGCGAATCCTACACGATACTATTACTTAGATGCTCTTGAAGGAGGTAAAGATATTTAGGCTACATTTACCAAGCCCCCAAGCAGTTGCTGCTATTCAAGATCGCCAAATTCCTAGAGAGTGTTAACTTGAGCATGAATGCTCCTTTGTTGCTTGTTTTGTTTTAAAAATAAGAATTTTTAAACTATTGATTGCTACATTAGATATAGATTATATGTGCATGTCATAGCATGTGTGATTATGTTACAGGTGTACATGATTTTGGCTTATTCTTGTTGTTTCTCAAGTACTGATGGATTTGACAATGATTTCTATGATGTTTTAGGTTACAGGACTAATCTTGAGGAGCTTCTTGATGATCCTAGCAATTAGGATTGTGTAGGTTTCAATGATCTTATATGAGATAGTAGTTTTTATTTCCAGACTTGTTTTTTCTTGTAGTCCTTTCTATAATCTCTAGAGTTGTATTTCAAATTTAATATACCTTTTTAGACAATATCTCCTAAGGTTGTTTTGTAGATGTAACAGCTATTATCAGTCTATTATCTTTGTATGTTGATTTAATCATGGAGTAGCCTTTTGATAGATTATTTGTAAGGTTTACTTTTCCATTGCAACATCAAAAGGTTTTTCAAAAGCTAATGAAAAGATGTTGGAAACTAAAATTTGGTTAGCATACAATCATGATAAACAAGTCTTTTAGGATAGCATTTGCATATAACACAACATGTTATAATGGCAAAACTAAGTATGTCTTAACCTTAATTATGGCATGATAGGACATTAGGAAGCCGTACAAAAGTTTCTTGAACAAGATTCACATAATATCATCAATTTATACATATTAAATAGGGTTATCATATATCAATTTAGCAAATTAGAATTAAAATACATTATATGCTATTTTCAATATAATATATATTTAACATACATTATATTATTTTAACATAATTCCCCAATTAAATACAACCCAAAATTACAAACAAACATTCATAATTACGTTTGACACACAATATGTCAATTTCATCATAATAATTCAATCATTAAACATATCTGCATATATGTTCAATTTTTAATATATAATTAATTTTTATACAAATAAATCATGGGTTATCATTTTTAATTCAATGAAAATCATACATACATATTATCCTACATGTCCGATTTAAAATACATACGTATATACACAAATTCATCAAAATCAAATAAAATAATATTAATATATATATGTAATGTTCGGTTTCAATATATATATAAAATATATGTGGTGTGTGTGTGTATAAAACCTTAACTAAACTTAGGTCTAACTTTATTATTATTATTTAGCATGAATTTCATCAGCAAACTACATTTGACACACATTTTCAATATCAATTGAATATTACTTACTTGAATTGCAAAACTAATAAATGATTCTTCACTACTCCTACCCAAAACTTATAAAAGCTTCTAAAGTCAACTTCAACTTTAATCTTCAAATCGATCTTTGAATTTACCTAAGAATTAAGATGAAATTAGAGATTATTAGGTAATTGATTAGGAAATTGAATGAGTAAAAGGAGTAGGTAATATTTAACTTGATTTAGGTTAATTTGAGATGAATTTTGGAAGCTAAAAGAAGATGGTAATGGGTTGATTCCTACTGGAAATGTCATGTAAATGTGTGGATTCTTTTTGGGGTTTTGGCATGTGAAAATTGGTAGAAAAATGGAGGTGTAACGTGTTATTTGGTTGGGAATATCCTAGATCTTATTAGGCATGTGATGATGTTAATAAATATGATAAGCTGGAGGTGGGTTTGGTAGACCTTTAGATATTTTAGTGGGTAAGGATAGATTAAGGAACATGACATGGAATGTGGATTTGGTGTGTTAGGTTCCCATGAGCTCATAGATATTTTTAGGTCCATGATTTAGTGTAATTGAGGCCATGTTTGTTTTGATGAAAATGTTTTTTAGGAAAATAGCTTTTTTATTTTTCATGTTTGTTTAAGAAAAAATGGGACAATCAATGAAGAATAGTTTTTCTTGTTTTGAAAAACATAGATACATTCATAGCCTATTTTTAGAAAACAACTTAAGGGATGTAAATATGTAAGTCATTTCCATCAATTACGGGCTCATCTATAAATCATGATTATCCAAAGACATTGATCATTAACTTTATAACAATTTTTTCTTTAGGAAGATTTATTTCTCATTATAATGTGTTTTTAATTATTTTTTATACTAAAAATATATATGCTACCCTAAAGTTATACAAACAAGAAAAAATTACTTTAATAAAATTAGCCAAATATTTGAAAATAGATTACTTTCAAGAAAGCTTTTTTGAGATAAACTTTTTTAACTAATAAATACTTTTCCTCTAAAATAAATGGGACCTAAGTGTATTTAGCTCATGTGAGCTTGCTTAAAGGTCACATGGGCTAGGCTTAGTATATGGGCTTATGCTTTTAATTAGATAAATGGGTTGGATAATTATATTTGAAGGGCTTTGCATTAGAAT
>JAMXBD010004646.1:0-49934 GCA_024138025.1 Combretum micranthum | reverse complement strand
TCATTCCATCCTCAGCAACCCATAAGTAGTCAGGAATCCTAGCTAAATGCTTCTTGTAGCAATCACCATTAGGATCTTCAACCCAACAAGCAAGCATGCAACACCTTCTCAACAGCCCCAATGGTGATATATCGACTGTTCTCATCCTCATAATGGATGTGCTTCATTGTCACCTCAAGAGCCTTTTCTCTCAACTTATTAAATGGCCAACGGTTGAGAAGTGGCTCCGTACATATGTAAAGACAATCCCATAGTAGATCTTGTATAAGTGGGTGGGGATAATATAGATCTTCCTACATTTGTAATACAACTAGTTAAAAGATCAAATCAACAAAGAATACCATCGTTATTTAGTTTAGAAAACGTATATTGCATGTCTTAATTTAAATATGAATATTGATGGTCTTTTTAATATGATTAGTTTATAATGAGTTTAGTCTTTTAAATTTTGTGGAATGTAACATTATGTATCAAAATTTGTGCTATATTGCATTAAATGTAAAAATTGCGAACAAAAACTATGACAATGACAATGAAGAATAACAAGTCTAAATGTGGACAAACAGGATTTCAAAGTTAAAACTACACTTTTTTACTACATGCTCGTTCGAGAGAGTCTCTAGAGTTGATATTTAGTATGGCCAAGTGAAAGATTGATTGAATTGCAAATCGCACTGAATCGGTCACACCATCCTATGCGCCTTATAATGTGTATATATAAAAGGGTTCAAATAATACATATTCTATCTATATATGTGCTATAATATATTGATTATATTTCAACTTTTAGCACCAATATATTTTAAATTGCAAGTATTCTGAAATAGTGAACAAGGAGTTGACATAAAGAAAATTCTCCAATATGCTTCATATGATTTCACTTGTTATTTTATGATAACAATCCTAGTTGGAAACTAAACCAAGTCGAATCTCATTTTTTAATTTTTTGTTTGAAAAGCATTTGAAAGAAAATGTGCAGTTAATTTGCAATTAAGTAAAAGGAAATCATGATATGTGGTTTAGTTCGATTTAGGGAGTGAACTACACCTAATAAAAATGCACTCACCCTAAGTATTTGGTATTAGGGTTGTAAATTAATCGAGATGTGTTGCACGATATTGAGCTTGAGCTCAAACAAAAAATTTAACCATTGAACTCCATTCATAGTAAACTTTTTAAAGGTGGATTCATATGAAAGTTTATGTTATATTTTATTGAATTCATAGTAAAGCTCAAATTTAGTAAAACTCTATATGTTCGCAAGTTTGATTAGATAATGAGCTAATATATAGAAAGAATAACAAAAAAACTGATAAAAGTGAATGACTGGTTAGAATGTCTGAAGATAAGAAAAGAAGACTATAAGAATGTCCATGTTGTGGAATAAAATAGAATGTTATATACCAAAAATTAAGTCATATTACACCAATATAAAGAATGCAACTTCATTGTCAATTGAATAGAAGTTGGGAGTGTCATATTACACTTAATATATAATAGAAAAGAAAGACTATAAGAGTGTTCATAATTGGCAATTAGAAAATTGGAGTGCACATCAATATGAAATATCGAAAATGGCAGTGGTGGGGGTGCGCACCTTGGCACAAAGATGACGAGCTTTCCTCCAATTGATAGTGTGGTAAGGTTGAGCATAGAGTTCCTCCCTTAATTGTTGAACTAGAGGAGTGATGGACCCTACAAACCTCTTTCCGTACAAGTACGACATTGGCATATATACCAGACGACAGTAACACCACATTTTAGCTGCATCCACATCCACGTTTGCATTAAAAAACATGTCAGAATAAAAAATTATTACTATTTTAACTTCAACACCTACATCCACGCACATTCGCATTTACACGCGCAAGTCTAAGTCAACCGATTACTTTTATAGTCAATATAAACACCGCTTCTCTTTCCACAATTATTATTGTACATGATTACCCAATCCTAGGGAGCTCATCCTTTAAATTGATATTTTCCAAACTATATTAGTTTCTCTATTTTCTTTTTTAAAATTATTTGTTGGTGTATGCAATAACCTTAGACCCTCAAATATCCAACTTTTGTTTGTTTCTTGGGACGATTTTGGATTTGAAAAGAAAAATATTGTATTAAAATAGAAATGCTAACCTGGATGCATCGGCAGAAAGGATGGAAGAATCCAAAACTCAGGGGCATTGGGTTACACCCTGACCACTCAAAAACACCTAGTATCTAAAAACCAACCATACAACACACAACAAATTAACATTATAGCTTAATAATGCATAATATCAACTAACTATACAATGATGATACATTAAAAAAATGGGCATAAGTAAGTATACCGATAGCCAAATCTTTCCCCAAGAAGGGATATAAGTGACACCACCATGGTCAAGTATCCACCTCCTTGCTCTAGCACAGGCGTTCTCTTCACCGCCATCTGGTCCTTCTCCGAGTATACGCATGCAAATATAGCTAAGTGATGTACAAAACATGGTGCTTTGTCCTTCTATGTGTAATCCCCACCCACCATCTTCATTCTACATTAACATTAAGCATTATTATTAATTGCAAAACAAATTATACATTTTATATTACAAACATTATATTACATACTTCAATTCAATTCTAAATATATATATATATGTAAATATGTTTTGATTTTCACCTGATGATAATATATGTAACGAAGGATTTCTCGACGATGCTCAGCAGGAAAAACAGTATTAAGGTGGCCCGTAATGTACATGCACATGACCTGGCAAGCATAATTTTCATCTATTCATTAGTTAAAAAAAAAAAAAATCCCTAACAATTGGGAAAATAGTTCATCTTACATATATAGAAAGTTATGAATATAATCATTTTAAGGGTGAGTATGTCTCGTTTATTACTTTACAATAAATTAAACAGTTTAATATTTCTCCACTTAAAAAGGCGCCATTACCAACCAGGCAATTCAAATAAATGGAATGATAGAGATAGAGCAATGTTCTTTACAAGTAATAAATAATAAAACTAATTTAGAAATTTAAACTTGTAACATCACCACTACTGTAGACTTTTTATATTATATATTATTGGTAGTAACAGTGGTTGTTAATATTACCTGCAACAATTTATGTTATCGTGTGGTGTCTTATACCTATTAAATGGATTTGCTTTAGAAGTCCTCAACTTGTGACACAACTTATTTAGTAATAATATATATATATATATATATATTCCTCTCTTTTTTTTTTTGTCTTTCATTAGCTTTACTTAACACTATTGACTTGTTTATTGATTAAAAAAATGTATATATAAATCTAAACAAGACATACAAATAAAAAGAAAATGATGATAAAATTAAGTGGAAAAAAAAAAACACTACGTTTTTACACTTTTGCATTTAGGTGACCTATATTAGTTTAACCCATGTTACTCTATTATATTCCATCCATTTATCTATTAAAGTATGTCACGTACAAAGCATGTTTACTTGAAGGTAATAGAGGAGAATTGAATAATTATTTTTGAAATTCTCATTCTCAATAATTTTTTTTTTCTGTTCTATCGAGAGAATAGATAAATACATCTATTAGTTTTTTTTTCTCTTCAATTCCCTTCTATTCCCTCAGCAATGGGAACAAATAAAAATAAATAATGTGACCAGATTATCCTTAATGAAATTACAAATTCAATGAAAAAAAAAAAAACTATTCACACTAGTAACAAATTATATATGTGTAAAAATCATATCATAAATTTTACATAACACACACACATACATAATAACATTTATACAATACATATCATATTTATCAAAAGAAATATATAATATACATAATATGTATAATACACAGTTGATTTATTTGTCAAGTATATAACACGTGCATATATATGTACACACACACACGACATACATAGGTAATATGGCAACATATCATATAATTCTCTATATTAAAACAATAAACCACATATATAATATTTATAGAAATACGTAAATTATCTATAATACATACATATAATTTACAAAGTGTAAAGAATATATAAATTATGAATTGCATAAGTTATGTTATATAATATCTATGTTTGAATTGATTAGTTACATGAAATCAATATGTTATATATGTTTACATGCACTGTTATAAAATATAAATCATATATAATGTAATATATAAAAAATATTAATATACATATTATATATCTATTTTAAATTATAGTTATATATGTAACATTTATAAATTGTAGAGATTCTATGAATGTATATAACTTATAAGGTATATATAAATATAAATTCGTTAGTAGGTCTTTCGCTTTTGCCACATCTAGAGAGATACTACGAGTCCTCCATCCTAGATTCCTTCGCCATGGCCATCTGGTTCACTGGTACTACCAAAAAGTCTTATGCTTACCTAACTTATATTATACATATATATTATAATCTCTCTATATGTATCACATAACATATATGTCAAATATGTGTATGTATATAACATTGTGTAGGCTCTCTTTGTTTTGTTGGTGAGCCAATAACATAACGTTGTTTTCATTTAGACTATTTATCAAAAAACTGATGTAGATGACACTAGTAGGAAAGTTGGTAAAGGAGGCGAAAAGTAAGAGGCCAAATTCGCCTCTTAAAGAATCTGAGGAGAAATTGGCCTCATCTTGAAAACTGAGGCCAATTTCGCCTCATCCTAGTCAGCATATGAGGCAAAATTGGCCTCAGTTTTATGAGGAAATTCCCCTCATAATCCCCCTATATAAACCCTGCGCTCCCTCTCTTTCACTCACACCATCTCACGTTCTTACGCACACACACACCCTGCCGCTCCCTCTCACGTACACACACACTCACGCACACACACTCACGCTCTCGCACGTCACTTCATACACACACACAAATCCTCTCTCACTCAACTGCACGCACGCACGCACACTTCCATATATTTATTCACACACACACTTAAAAAAAAACTTATTTTGAATTTAATAAATTCAATTATAGGGTAAGTTTATATTTTTTATTTAATTCTTATAGTATTTTATTTTATAGTAAAATAATCTTTGATTTATATTTTAATTTTTATGCAAGTATCTGATAATTTGGGTAAATTCGATCGGATATTTATTGTACTACAATTACTACAAGGTTAGTTCAATTTGTTATGAAATTTTTAATTCATTTATTTAAATAGTAGTAGTAATATATTTATGTAGTAATATGTATTTAATTTATAGTTGTGTCTATTAGTGTGTAGTTGAAAAAATTATAGATTTTTAGGATATGTGATTACATGTTATTATTCAATCTATGTTTATTATGTTTAATATCATGTCACATAGATTAAATATAAATATTAAGATGTTAATATTTTCATGTATATTGATTAATGAATGTTCAATTTATAGTTATGTATTTATTGTTAGTAATTGAAAAAACTATGTATATACTTAGGATCAAGTATTTATATATTATTCGAAGCTTGTTTATATGTTTAGATTAATAACACATAAAATAAGTGTAAGTATTGAAATGATACTACTTGTATATGTAGTATTTACTGTATATTTTATGTATACTTATATATTTATTATAATAAGCTAAAAATATTATATGTATTTACGATCTAATGATGGCATATTATTGTCTAATATAGTGTATTGTGTTTACTTTTATGATACGTAGTGTAAATACGATTATTTAAATACTATTAATTGTATGTTAACAAAAATCATATATAGTTACAATATAACAATTATATATTAATATTTAATACATGCGTATATGTATAACTTCATAAATGTATGTATGTGTACGGTAGTAAATGCTCCTATTTATATGTTTATCAATTAATTTATGTTAAATTTATAGTAATGTATTTCTTCTTAGAGATTCAATAAAACTATACATATTATCTTTGATTGCATGACACATATAGGGTTAAATAATAAGTAAATTACACATATGGTGTTCCTATTAGATGCTTGCATAGTTATAGGAGAGTTATTCGATGTGACTTAGATGTAAAATTAAATGGCAATTTAGGATGTCTGAACGAACTTGGCATATGACACGTGATTTGACAACATCGCAATATAGAAATGGGGTTAGAGAATTTTTAGAAGCTGTTGTAAACCATAAGCAGGCAGATAGACTGATTAGATGCCCTTGTAGAGATTGTCTTAATGGTTCATGACAATCTATTCAGACTATTGAGTATCACTCCTCCTCAGGAGGGGAATGGCTTGGACCTACTCCCCTTGGATTTATCATGGTGAGGATGTAGATGATACGAAGTATATGATAATGTTGTTATGGATGAAGGGAGCAATCCACTTGAATACACGCACTTTGAAGATGAGGCAGATAAAAAACGTTTGGAAGATATTGCTGCTAATATAAGTGATGGCGATGGCGATGGCGATGGCGATGCGATGTGATGGCGATGGCGATGATGTTGATAGCGAAGATGACAGTAGTGGGTTTAATGGAGATGGTGGACTGGAATGTTTGAAAAAGCAAAGATCCAGTGTATCCGGGATGTACAACGTTTTCATTATTATCAGCAGTACTGCAAATGATAAATCTAAAGGTTGACGGTAAGCAGTCAGTGAAGTCATTTAATAATTGGCTTGACTTAATAAAAAGTTTGTTACCTGCCGACAATTTGTTACCTACATCATATTACGAAGCACAGAAGTTTTTGAAGCAGTTAGGCATGGATGTAGATG
Source organism: Combretum micranthum (assembly GCA_024138025.1). Lineage (NCBI taxonomy): Eukaryota > Viridiplantae > Streptophyta > Magnoliopsida > Myrtales > Combretaceae > Combretum > Combretum micranthum. Next base: position 43,223 of record JAMXBD010004646.1, on the reverse strand, counting down.
ATACGAAGTATGATAATGTTGTTATGGATGAAGGGAGCAATCCACTTGATACACGCACTTTGAAGATGAGGCAGATCAAAAACTTTTGGAAGATATTGCTGTAATATAAGTGATGGTGATGGCGATGGCGATGGCGATGATGTTGACAGCGAAGATGAAAGTAGTGGGTTTAATGGAGATGGGTGGACTGGAATGTTTGAAAAAGCAAAGAGTCCAGTGTATCCGGGATGTACAAAGTTTTCATTATTATCAGCAGTAGTGCAAATGATAAATCTAAAGATTGATGGTAAGCAGTCTGTGAAGTCATTTAACAATTGGCTTGACTTAATAAAAAGTTTGTTACCTGCCGACAATTTGTTACCTACATCATATTACGAAGCACGGAAGTTTTTGAAGCAGTTAGGCATGGATGCAAACATGATTCATGCTTGTAAAAATGATTGTGTTTTTTGAAAAGAATTCAAAAATCTTGATACATGCCCAGTGTGTGGGGAAGGAAGATGGAAGCTTCATACAAGAAAACAAAAACAGTACCGGTTAAGGTGTTGCGACATTTCCCATTAGTTCCAAGATTACAAAGGCTATTTATGTGCAAGACGGCTCCAGAGATGAGATGGCACAAGGAAAAGTATATATCCGTAGATGGTGTGTTGAGGCATCCGGTGGATTCCGAACAGTGGAAGGGATTGGATAACAAATATCCTTTGTTCGCATCGGACCCCGAAGTGTACGATTAGGACTTGCCACTGATGGGTTTAATCCATATGCAAACATGAGCACAACATACAGTGTGTGAGTTATTATGTTTGTATACAATGTTCCACCATGGAGATGTATGAAGGAGCCATATATGATGATGTCTCTTTTAATACCGGGGCAAATCACCAGGTAAAGATATTGATGTGTACTTACAACCATTGATAGATGAGCTACAAGAACTTTGGACAAGTGGGGTCAAAACACTAGATGTGGTCGAAGGACGGGTATTTCGAATGCATGCTGCATTATTATGGACTATTAACGATTTCCCGGCTTACGGTGACATTTCAGGCTGGACGACGAAGGGTTATAAAGCATGTCCAATATGTAATGTCGACTGCACAAGTGGCCATTCAAATAGTAAGTTCCACTATATGGGCCATAGACGGTTCTTGCCTTTGAGACATAGGTGGCGCCATGACAGGGTAAGTTTTGACGGCACCATGGAAACACGCACGACCAAGGGATTTCTCTGGTTCAGACATCGTCGATCAATTGAGTCGATATAGCATGTCATTTTGGGAAAATTGCAAGAGCGCCTATGCCGTCGGAGGAATGAAGACGGCAAATTGGTGTAAGAAGAGTTTGCTATTCCGATTGCCATATTGGAGTGAATTGCACATACGACATAATCTTGATGTGATGCATATCGAAAAGAATATATGCGATAACCTAGTGGGAACTATTTTCGGTCTTAAGGCAAGTCAAAAGACACAGAGAAGGCGAGACTCACACTCCAAGAAATGGGTATTCGTTCCGAGCTACACCTGCAGCAACGTGGTGGACGCATTTTCAAGCCACCAGCTGCATATACACTATCGACTAGGCAAATGAGAGAGGTATGTAATTCAATCAGGGATGTGAAGATGCCTAATGGATATGCTTCAAATATATCATCTTGCTTAGGTGCTGATGAAGTTAGTTTGAGAGGTCTGAAGAGTCACGATTGTCATGTCTTGCTGCAACGTATTCTCCGGTTGTCATTCGTGGGGTCTTGGATAATCGCATTTACGATGTTGTATGTGATGTATCGTTTTTTCAGGGAATTGACTGCTAAAGAACTCCGTGTAAATCTATTGGAGTCTTTGGAAAAAACAATAATCCTAACTCTTTGCAAGTTAGAGATGATATTTCCTCCTGCTTTTTTTATATTATGATACATTTAGCCGTCCACTTCCAAAGAAGCACGCATATGTGGTCCGGTCCAGTACCGGTGGATGTATCCTGTTGAGAGGTACATGGGAGTTCTAAAAGCAGATTTGCGGAATAGGGCAAGACCGGAAGGTTCAATTACCGAGTCATATGTTGTGCGGGAGAGCACTCAATTTTGCTCACTATATTTTGATAACATGGACTCAAGAATAAATAGACCCCACCGACAGTGGGACGAACCGCTGGATGAATGTCCATCATCATCGTTTCGAGTATTCACACAGCCCATACGTTCAATAGGTGCATGCACTATAACAGGCTCGGATGTAGAACTCAACAGGATGCATTGGACAGTGTTGAATAATTGCGAGGAGGTGCAACCGTTTATAAGGTATATCATGTCTTTTCATTCATTTATGACCTGATAACAAGAGATGTTCACCAAGATTGAAGATCGACTTCTAATGAAATATCTTACAGGGAGTTCGAGAACGAACTAACTGCACGTGGAGCACGCAATGTGGGAGGAATAGTATGTAAACATTTTGCCGAGTGGTTTAGAAATAAGGTTAAAACTTGTTGAAGCCTTCAATTCCATTAATTCATCGATATCTTCACATGTAACTTTAATTGTTGACATGGTATGTAGATTATGGAGCAAACGTCTGTCCATGGACATCAGATGCCAGAAGATCTTGAAGCGTTGCTGGGGCCCTGAAATTCATCGATATAGCTTCAATGCTTGTATCGTGAATGGTATCCGATACAACACAGAAGCCAAGGAGGTTGGATTAAGATCACAGAATAGCGGTGTATATCATCGGTGCAGATGGAGGGCAACAACTTACATTTTACGGTTCTCACAAGTTATACAACTAAATTATGTGGGTCGAAGAAAGTGTTTTTATTCAAATGCAGGTGGTTTGATACGGACAAGGATAAACCGGAAATTATCGACGGAGACCTCATCTCCATCAACACCGCAAGGTCATGGTACGATAACGACCCGTACATCCTTGCCGACCAAGCACAACAAGTATTTTACCTAAAGGACCCAAGCAAGCGATATGGCAATGGATGATTGTAAGAAAGTTGTACACCGTCATATGTTCACACGTGCTCTCTTCCAAACTGAGAGCATAGAAGATGTTGAATCGATTGAGCCACCTCCAATAGAGGAGGCAATGCAACAGACAGTGCAAAGGCCATGGACAATTCCAATCATCGCATATTTGTTGATCTAGGAAACCTTACACGCTTACCCGACCCGAGTGTGGATGCAGTAGCATAGGCGATGACGATTTGGACGAATAGATTGTATGGATACGTTTATTTATTTATTATCTATCACATGTACTTTGTTTTCGTAATGATCTCCACAAAATGTTTAAGTAACCGGTGTTATTTTTAAAACTTGCAGGATGAGTAGCTCCGATTTCATGGATCAGCTTTTGGACGACTCTAGGCACATCCAGCAGTACACTGGTGGGATTTCAAGCTTCATTTGTAAATGTTTTATCTGTCATAGCAATATTATATCCATTTTGGACTCATGCGTTTTATTTTCTTATTTTTATACAGGAGGATCGTTTACTGCCTTACTTACTGATCAGCAGGTCCGACACCCGATGACCAGTCGGGTCAGGCGGCTGAGCCACAGCCGGGATGGGTAAATGAGTTGGGATCGGGGAAGAGGTGTTGTACGACCTCCGGATGATATGCCTGCTCAGGTTAACCCGATGACCCACAGGCCGCAGTGGAGCAGGAGGAGGCCGCTGTGGCGCTCAGCATGAGGAGGCAAACATCACGGTGTCGATAGGCGCAGGGGTATGTATAGAGGTTATAGGGGAGGAGGAGTATAGGAGGACAGCCGTAGACCGACTATCACTATGCCTGATGGGTTTATGGGTCTCATATGCTCATCTCCGGGGATGGTTAGGTTGGAGTTCTTACTCCATCACAGAGCATCGAAGTTGTTTGTGCCTGGAGGTCGAGGAAAGGCATTAGCAGCGTTTCCTGAGGCATATCGACATGGCATCATCCGTCGTGTAATGGTAAGTTAATTTTAAATGCAAACATATACAAAAACCAATTTTTTGCTCCGTCTACCTTCCTTTAACATTTTTTTTTTTGTTAAATTTGCAGAACAAGTTTGAACTACCCGAAAATTGGCGGACAATTCACAAATGGTGGGTGACACTGACTATCTGCAAGCAAGTCGTATAGTCAGCTTCGATACAGGCTTAAACGTTACGTCATAGCCAAAGGTGGAGGCGATGCAGCTGCTAGTAAGCCACCACCGGGTTTTGAGCACAGGTTAGATGAATGGAGGGCATTCGTCCACTTCCTTGAGACAGATCAGATTATAAGGTACGATTCCCATGTGGTAAATTACATATGCATAAGATATAGTTCACTTGTTCACTTCTTCTCGAAACGTGTAGTTGCGATCCACGGTGAATGCGAGAACAGGAAGAAGCAACTGTCAGTTCATACAGGTGGTACAAGTCCATGCTCCAGCATGCACTCACAAATGTAGGTATTCAATTACAATGAATGTGGGTTTATATGCTATGTTCTTCTACTGATTTTTTAATCATGTATTACAGGACTCACGCCAATACAAAACTACCGGCACACCCACCTAAGGAGATAGAAAGGGCAGTTAATAGATCGATGGGAGTCGGAGTCTCCATGCAGAATTATGTTAGTATTTTCGATTATCATATTTTTTTTATAATACATCATATCCATCTTTTTGTATGATTATATTCACTTTGTGCTCACGTTATTTCAACTAGGAACGAATGGTGGAAAAAAGAAAGCAAGAGGATGATATTGCTGCTGCGTCAGGTCAGCGACCTAAGGAGGATAAGGTCATTATGGAGGAGGTTTTGGGCCATCGATCTGCCTACCGTCGTGGCTTCTTACGGCATGCCGATAGATCAACATAGGGTTGATTACTACGAGCAGCCACGTGAGGAGAATTTGGTCTACTTGAGTATGATAGGACCAGCTAGGAGGCCAAATTGAGAAGATGCAAGAGAAGATTGATTTGCTGATGAACTATGTCCGTCCTCCTACTACGTCTTCCTCTGGGCAGTACCCTCCATACCATCACTGCACCACAGATGGGGACTTCTACTTATGGCCCTGATTCTAGTCAGCCTGGCTTTACGCCATTCACACCAGTGCCACCTCCTCCATATCCTTACCATGGGTTTTACGGGATGCCGAGCTATCCATCCATGTTCACGCATCCTCCACACGATCCAGCACATGAGTCACCAGGCAGCTCCGCACAGCAGAGAGGACAACATCCTCAGGGGTTCATCCCATGGGCAGGGGGTCCAGGTTTCGCACAATTTGCATCACATCCGTTCGCGTTTGGATCGTACGCTTTTCCTGGGGCCCCTTCATCTTCACATCCTTCTGCCTCTCAACAGCCTCCACATACTCCGACCCAGCCGTCAGCTGTTCAGTCGACACCGGCTTCGACTCCCCACCTACAGTATCACAGAGGACATCCGTGAGGGATCTGGTCGTGCTCGACTGCGACAGGAGCAGCGACAGTAGTTACCGTGTTTTTTTTTCCTCATCATTTTTTATTATTCCGGACATGATGTTTTGTTTTGTTGCATAACTTCTTTCGTAGTTTGTACGTCATGCTACTGATTATGATTACCGTCATATTTTGTCCCTTAGTACGGTAATTTCTTACGACGAGTACCATGCACATCTAATTTAATTGTAGAAGCATTCAACCACCCGCGGTATATTTCTATTCACCATAATCGAACAAATATAAAATAAATTGGAAAGTACAAATTAATTATTTCATTTTTTAACACGGAAAAAATTTTCAAAATTTTACAAAAAATAAGCACGAATTACTAAATAGGGCAATGGTAATAATAAGAGCCTTTTCTTTGAAATGTTCTATATAGATTTCAATTTCAAAAAAACATATTTTATGTAGAGGATAATTTCGTCTATTTGGTTACGTAACTATACATTACAATTTAATGTTTTCAGATTGGAAAAACGAAGGAATGGTTCACTATAAACATTTGAAACAATATATTGCTCATGTTATTCAAAGATCATCCTAATTCATTCATCTAAGCTAATTATTAGCTATTAACCCATTTCAGCTTAACCTTAGCCAAATTGTTTAGAGTTAGTCATTTAATCTAAAACTAGTTCAAGTTGATTAACTTAAGTAATCAAATTACTTTTCGTAATTCAAGCTCATTTAGTCAAGTTAAACTTAGATTCATTACTAATTCATTATACATGTAGGATCTATAATAAAATTACCATCATTTCTTTTAAATCCTCCATAAACCTAAATAATTCATTTTATTAATTTATTATTGAGATATTTAAATATAACTCTTCTATCTCATCTACTAGTAAAACAATTGATTATTCAATAAATATTTTCATAATTAATATTTAATCTAAATAAATGTTTTTGTTAATAACTTTTTCATAAATAAAAGTATATTACCCAACTGAATAAGATTAATTTTAAATCTCATCTACTAGTAAATCAATTGATTAATAAATAAATATTTTTATAATTATTATTAAATCTATAAATTTTTTCTTTATAATTATAACTCTCCAATCTTATCTACTAGTAAATAAATTGATTAATATATATATATATATATTTTATAACAAAAATTTAATATATATAAATATTTTTGTAATTAATTTTTAATGAATAAAAGTACATTACCCAATTGAATAAGATTTACCTTTAATCTTATCTACTATTAATAAATATATATTTTTATTATTAAATATTTAATCTATATAAATATTTTTTGTAATTAATTTTTAATAAATAAAAGTACATCACCTTATTGAATAAGATTAATTTTTAATCTTATCTACTAGTAAATAAATTGATTAATAAATATTATAATTTTAATATTAAATATTTAATCTATACAAATATTATTTATAATTACATTTTAATAAAGAAAAGTACATTACACAATTGAATAACATTACTTTAATTCTTATCTACTATAAATAAATTGATTAATAAATATATATTTTTATAATAAATATTTAATCTATATAAAAATTTTTTTATTTAATTTTTTATAAATATAAATACATTACTCAATTGAATAAGATTTACTTTTAATCTTATCTACTAGTGAATAAATCGATTAATAATTATATAATTAATATATTAAATATTTAATTTATATAAATATTTTTTATAATTCATTTTTAATAAATATAAGTACATCACCCAATTGAATAAGATTAATTTTTAATCTTATCTATTAGTAAATAAATTCATTAATAAATATCTAATTTTTAATAAATATTTAATCTATATAAATTTTTCATCAATAAATGTACATTACCCAATTCAATATGATTTATTTTTAATCTTATCTACTAGTAAATAAATTGATTAATAAATATATAATTTTAATAATTAATATTTAATCTATATATAATTTTTTTGTAATTAATTTTAATAAATAAAAGTACATCACACAATTAAATAAGATTAATTTTTAATCTTGTCTAATAGTAAATAAATTGATTAATAAATAAATATTTTTAATAATTAATATTTAAAACATTATAAAAATTTTAGTTAAACACTTAAAATTTTAAGCGGGACAACGCGGGAGAAGAAACGCGAGTACGGGAAAATTGAATTTTTCAAAGTGAGGCGAAATTCCTCTCATTTGGTCATATGAGGCGAAATTGGTCTTATGTCCAACTCATGAGGCCAATTTCCCCTCATATTTCAATATATGAGGCGAATTTCGCCTCATAGCCCAGTCACCCCCTATATCTACCCTCCTTTCTCTCTTCCTGCTCGTTCAAACTTTTCCCCCATTTCTCTCCCATTTGCGCTGCTTCATCTTGTTCCAAATTCTTAGCAACAACATCTTCCATGGTAAATCATTCTACATTTTTATTTTACTTATTTCAATTTTATATTTAGTTTTTATTTGTAATTATTTATTTGAATTTATTTTTGCAGGATTTTACCATTTCTTATTACAAATTCAACAACATTAAAATCAAATATAATATAAGGTATAATATTTTCATTTTTATTTACAAAGTTTTTGTATATTTTTTTTTTCAAATTTTAGGTATATTCTGAATTTCATTTTATAACATTTATATCAATATAAATATATTTATAATATCAGAATATTTTTACTATTTCAAATGTTTAGAATAAAAAACTTACATCTAATATTTTAAGTAAAATATTAATATTAATAAATTCGTAATATTAATTATATAATTTTTTTTAAAAATTATTGCAATACGTGTTGTATTTATTATTTATAAATTCTAAAAAAATATATTAAATATACAACTTTAAGTAAAATATAAATAAATTCGTAATATTAATTATACATTTTTTTTAAAATTATTGCAATACGTGTTGTATTTTTTATTTATAAATTCTAGAAAAATATATTAATTAAAAAATTTTAAGTAAAATATTAATATTAATAAATTCGTAATATTAATTATATAATTTTTATAATATTATTATAATACGCGTTGCATTTTTTAAAAATTCTGGAAAATATATATTAATAATAAAATTTTAATTAAAATATTGATATTAATAAATGCGAATTATATTAATTATAAAATTTTTTAAAAATTATTACCATATACGTATTGTTTATATCTGGAAAATTATTTTGGTATATAAGGCGAGTTTCCCCTCATTCCTGCTATTTGAGCGAAATTTGCCTCATGCCACGTCGCCTCACTAGCTGACATGGCACTCCCCTTGCTATGAGGCGAATGTTGCCTCATTATTACCATATGAGGCGAATTTCACCTCATTCCACGTCAGCTAGTGAGGCGAATTTCGCCTCACTGTCTGACATGGCAATTCCTGCTACCATGAGGCCAATTTCGCCTCATGTTTTAAAACGTGAGGCGAATCTGGCCTCCGTTGCCCTAAGACGGTTGACCTTTACAGGCGAATTTTTGAGGAATTTTTCGCCTCAGTAGCACTATTGAGTCGAAATTATAACCTACTGCGGCGAAAAATTTCACCTCTCAAACTCATTATTTTACTAGTGTGAAAAATAGATATTTTTACATATAAATAAATCAAATAGACCGAATACATGTCGAATACATATAAAATAGAAATGCATATGAAATAAAAATACAAATACTGTGAAAATCAGACAATTAAAACATGTCCATATGTATATAAAATTTATAGGTTATAAATAGACAACCTATATGTTGGATATATCTTATAATTCATTTATTATATAATATGATTAAGTTAATATATGTGTAGGTGCATGTTATAATGTATACATTATATATAACATATTGAATGAAATGTTGACATAATTTTATGTTATAAGATGTTATAATTCATTTGTTATATAAAAGTACTGTATAAGTTATATATGTGTATGCTCATGTTATAATATATACATTATATTATAACTTATTATATAAATTTATATTAACATATATTGTATAGATTATATATAATACATATATATAACATATGTATACATACAACTTACATAATCATGTAATCTATAAGTTCTAAATATATAATCTATATGTTAGACAAAAAATTATGCAGGATAAATTACATTAGAAGCTATATGCATTTAAAGATGAGTTTATTTATGGTATCAACATTTCAAATAGTTAAAAATAATAATCAACATTTTGTAAAGTGAGTTAAATGAGCTATCAATGTTTTACAAAGTTCATTTAAGGTTTTAAATTTTAGAAAAGCTTTTGTTTATCAATTTTTACCAACGTATACCTCATTTGACTAAATTCTAGTATAATTTACACAAATTATACATATAACATACCATATAGATATTAATATTAAAATATAGACATAGAGAAAATTTACAAAGTTTATTGATTATCATATACAAGACACATGTATTACAGAGTATACATAAAGTAAGAATGTATATCATACAGATGTCTATTACATTATCTATATATATGTCCCATAACATCTATAATAAATGTTTACTAGATATTAATCTATAGGTTATTAATACATAATTTATATGATATTCATTTGTTACATAAAATGGATATGTCATTTATAAATTGTATAGACTATATATTTACATATATATAACTTATAGGTTATATATAAAATATAAATTATGTATAACATACATGGACATACAAAAAATGTACGCTTGGGGGAGGGAGACACAAACCTTAATTAATTTAATATTAGAATTATTGTATATAAATTAGCTCACTATTTAATTATGTTACATCTTATATATAAATAAGAATTTCATTGATAATTTCACTATGATATTCTTTAAAACTTCATGATTATAAAAAAATTATTTCCTGAAATGATTAAGCTTTTTTAGTGCATTTATGAAAAGCTTGTATATATATATATTTCTTGAAAATTAATTATTAATGAAAAATAAAATTAATACATGAAATATATAAGTTTTTTTTTCAACAAGAAAATATTTATAAAATGGGATAACTATTGAATATTCCATGTTCATTTTTATAATACTAATTACCAAAAAAAAAAAAAACTAAACTATGTTATAGGATTAGTGTCATTTAATAATACTTTTACTCAATAAGACAAAAAATATTTATAGTAAAAAATGCAGTTATAATAAATTAATTCAATACTATTAATTATTGTCATAGAAATATGTTAAAAGAAAAAAAAAAAGAGAATATCGACATAATAAATGCATCTTAAAAATGTAAAACTACATGAGCTTAATCAAATACCTCATAGATGTAAAAGCAGACACTTGACCACTATATTATGTTTATTATTATATTTTTATTTGCTCTCTATAATGTGAATATATCTATTTTCTTCTTTTCAAAAAAAATTTCTTGGTCTAAAGGGAGCAAATAATCTAGACATGTATAATAATCTAGTCTAGTAGTAGTGCAGTACGGAGGGAAATGTTAAGTAAGAAAATGAGATGCAATAAAACATCAAATGGATTCGTGGGTCGAACTCACATGTTTATGGGGTCTGTTTAATAAATGGATTTGTAAAAGGTTTGGATGCCAAACTTCTAACATAGACACAAATTTTTACTAATATTCTAATGCTGTTTAGCACCAATAAGCTGCTTTTTTTATTTCATTATAGGAAGTAAATGGTATTAATGAGTTAATAACAATAATCGTGAAAGCTTTAATTGAATATTAAAACTTTAGGTATCACATTGATTTTTATTCGAAATTTATGTATCAAGTTTGATATTTTCCCAAAATATGAAATAAAATCATAGTCACATAGGGAAATAATGGAAAGGACTGATGAATGAGGATGACTAACCAAGGTAGGGACGAAGAAGAGTGGACCGGCAATCTCACCAGGCCAATGGCCATCACTAGCCTGCAAAGCTGAGAAAAAATGGACAGCCCTCCTCAAAGTAGTGGAAGCTGTTTGATAAGTGATCTCATCACCATCCTCCACTTTGACCTGTGGGATTGCCTGTTGAAAGTTGCTTTCCCTGAGGAACTGCATCCGCCAGAGGAGGTCTCCGCACGCCTTCACCTCGTTACGATGTTGGTAGAAATGGAGGCGGGCATCCTCCACCTCTTGACGTTCTTTGGGAGATCCAGCTTCTGGATCAAATTCCCATATCTGTCTTCCCACAAAATCATTGGTGCTGTACAAGTATGGATTCTTCTTATCACCTTCTGCTATCTTAAGCCTCCACATCTTTTTTTTTTCCTTGTATAAAAAGTATTCTGCAAATTAAATAATGATTATCAATAATAAACACTTGGTTTTATTCTCCCAGTAATACATAGATTAGATATGCATATAAACACGTGCGATATAGTAATTTCATATGAATGAAATGATGTTAGCTGTATTATTATTATTATTATTATTATTATTATTCACACACGATCCTCCGCTTCTTAAAATGAAATGAAATGAAAAGATGGGAAAATAAAAATGCTAATACACGGTGAACAAACTTTCTTTATTGGTAGATAAAAATTATTAGCGTCGCTAAGCATCATTCTAATTTTTCAAACCATTTTATCAGCACATGGATTAGAAACCAAAGTTATCAAAACTAGACTGAATCAGCTGGTTTGATCCAGCTTGACCAGAATTGGTCTTAAAAGCAAGCCGGTTCCTAGCGGTGGCCTGTTTTTGAGTTAAATCGGCTAGATCCGGGTGTTCCAGCCGGTTCAATGGTGACCTATTTAACCCAACCGAGTCATTCGAGTCAAAATGCAATCTTAGAAAAAAAAAAAAAAAAAAAAAACAACAGGCACGAAAGAAAAGTCCAAAAGAAATCCTTTCTTTTCTCCCCCCAAACCCTTCCTAATTCCCTTTGTCTTCTCCATGCAGCATTATCACTGGTCACCAGCAATCAACCATCAGTGCCACCAGCAAAGAGCCCCCGAAGAACCACTAAAAGAACAAAACTATCTGAAGTCTGGACATGAACACCCACTTGAATCAACAAATCTATAAATATGAATGCTTGCTTAACAGGACCAAGTAAATATGTAATCCATACATACCCAAATGAAATTCCAAAAACGAGAGGAAGAGAAGGGAAGAGCAATGGAGACTTGTGAGCATATCTCATGGAGCTTGTGTCATTTAAATAGTTACACGATCAATGGTAGCCACTTATTAATATTATTTTATTATCAAAACTCAAGTCAAGTTGTCTCTTATAGGCTTCTGCAAACATGATATTTATTTTTATTAAATTAATTGTCTTAGCTTTTGCAATTTTAAATTTCGAAAAAACACAAAATAGTAACATGGACCATAGATTGGCAAGAGAACTTTTGAATCTTTTAAAGCAAATTCAAGATGCTTATTTATTTTTTTTAAATATGTACTATTTATTTTTTAGAGCTTTTACGGTCCCATCAATGGGACCATCTAGTGATTAGTCTAATCGTTAAAATAAATATAGTATTCAATCAAAATTGAATGTGGCATAAGCCATTGAATAGTGACAAACACAACCATAGAATTTTCTTTTTTTATTGTATAACTTGTTATAACTACTTAATACTCAGTTTTTAAAATATTCTTGAATTTACAAACATTAAAAACATAGTAATTTTTTGCTTTAATAATATAGATATAATGACCATGATGAGTAATTTAAGAAAAAAAATATTTTTGCCAACTATTAATATTATATTAATAAACTTTAAAAAAGATTTTTGCAAGTAAAAGATAAATCTATATGATATATTAAGTCTATTAAATATTTTTCTTCTTAAATATTACATATGAAGGTAAAATGATATGACATGTGATATCATATATATAAACATACATATTGAATATATACATATATATTGAGGATATAATATAATTAGATTGATGTAATTGATATAATTATGAATTTAATTGTATAATTTACATTCAGTTGTCTTTTATTAATCAAAATATTATTTTTATTTTTATTTTATTTTTTATTGATCCTAATTCGACTTCTAATTAAACCCGATTCGATCTCTCGACCCCTTTTAGAATGTCCGAGTCAAACCATAGTCTAGTTCAGACAGCATTAAAAACAAGTTCAAAACAATTAACTAATACTTGATAAACATCATCATATTTTAATATTTAAAAATATCGCATAAAAAAGAGATTTTTCTTTCTTTATATATATACTTATAATAAACTACTACTAATTAATCCACAATAACCTTTCTTCAAACTAAAGAAGCAGACATTGACTTTGCCTATGCAGCCTTAGTAGACCGCTTTTTTATAATGACATCTCATCAACAAACTAATGAAATGGGATTCCCATCTTCAAAAACCTGAAATTCTTATTGTTACTTCTTATTATACTACGTTTTAGAAGAAGGAGGAGGAATTATAGAGGGAATAAAATGAGAAGAGAAAAATTAGGCGCAAAGAAAATAAGTTTGAAAATTTGATTATAAATCATTAAAGATTAAACTATTTACTCTTCACATCACTATAAACTCCTTATAATTACTTAAGAAAACATTTTAATAAAGGAAATACCCAATGATGTCATCGTAAGCGGCAATGAATTTGAGCCATTAAATGACTGAAAAAATAGATCCTATTAAAAAAAATGAATGGACATAAAAATTTCCACTTAGAAGATACTAGTAAAGCTCATTCCTTATTTTATTGAAGGGTTATGGATATATTGGTACCATGAATTACTAGAATAAGGATTAAAGTTTCAAGTTGGAATATAATTATTGTTAGTTGGTATCAAATTGAAGAAACAATACATATTTATAGGCATGTTACCAATTACCACCAACCTCATCCTAATAAAAGAAGAAAATTAAATAAAATCATCAATAAAAAAGGAAACATAAATTTTCCAAAAAAATATAAAATCTTTAAGAAAAAAAGTAAACAAATTATATACTTCTTATTGCGAAAGACCTCACTTTTAGAGGCTCTACGGGATGGGAAAGACCCTTAAAATTTTTTTAGGATCTTCTGCTAAGACTTTAAAAAGTAAAGTTATTCATATCTTTTTTTATGGTTCTTTTAATTTATTAAATATATTATGCAAAGATATATGGGATTTACAAAACCTAAAAAGATGTGAACCATCTCATATATAGAATTTTACAAATAAAGTAGTGAGATCCTCTAAAAAAAAGTTTTTAAAATGTCAATATTTTAAGGACCTCTTTAAAGGTTCTAAGGATGTGGATGCTCTTGTAGAAACAGATCCAGCAATATCTAGTGGATCAAATCTTGATGATGGTAAGAAAAGGAGGTATGAGCTTCTAGCTAGTTTAGTTTTATTTTTTTCCATTAAAAATTTCAATCGATGTATTATAAGATGTTTCTTGATTTCCAATAAATAAATAAATAATATTAAAAGAAAATCGAAGGTAACTACAACATGGGATGAAGAAAAAGAAAATAATATTTTAATAAAAATTATAAAAATACAACTAGATAAATAATAATGCAACTTAATAAACAAGTTAGATGGTGATAAACTCATTTTTTGAAAAATGAGTTTAATGCAATTATATTAAACTCATCTCTTTAAGAGATGACTTTAATACATAGGAATAATAAAATATAGAGTAGCAAAATGTAGGACAAATAATTAATATTAAGTAAGAGGAGTTCACATAGTGAAAATGTAGGCCAAGTAACACATTTGATATTTTCATTAGCTACTCTCTAGTTGCCTACTTTCTTTTAGGCCAAGGAAGTCTTACAAGTCATTACAAGGAAAACAACTAATGTTGGAGTTCAAAAGATAATACACGCGTACGTCTAACAACATATGCATGCAAAACAATTAATACAAGAGTTCAAAAGAAAAAATAATGTTAGCTCGAACTATGTGTGTGAAGCTGCATTGGCTTGTAATTTTAAAAGACAAGTTTAATTTTTGAAACACATTAAACATTTCGCTTATCTAAGTTAGAAATAGTTTAATTGAATAGTATAATAGATAGTTAATTCTGAACTAAATTTGAACTTAGTTTAAAAATTGAATTTAGATAAATTAAATAAATTAAGCAAATTATAAGATGTATAGATAAGTTGATGTAATTAAATTAGTAAATAGATTAATCGAAATTGAGATTTCACATGTTCCTTTTCAACTTATCTTTATTTTATCTATCTATTTAGACAAATTAAATTTCATTTCTTTAATCCTTATAAATCTTGAATTCAATTGCCTATTTAAAAATATGAGATCTTAAGTCGAGACCCAAACTAAATATCAATTTCTTACAAATTAAAAATTCAAACTAGATTTCTAATTCAAGACATTAATTTTTAATCTATAGATTCTTAAATTATTTTTAGAACTAATTATAATTATCTAAGATGTTTAAACATAATACCCTTACCCTAAAGATTTTTTTAAATATTTTATTCAAATTCATTTATTTGACTTTTCCTTTTACTTTTGTTGCCCCTCATTTTCTTCTTCCTTTTCCTTTTGGTTATTTCTTTTTTCTTCTTTTTCTTCTCTTCTTTTCTCTTTTACATTCTCAAAAACAATCCCAAAATCTCAATTTCAAGGATATTATCACGACCCAAAGGGTACCCTAAACACGACAATCCACCACACTCAATATTTAAACTCAAGTATGACAACCTTAGTCATTCCATAAGTTTAGACATCAGGTATAAGGCTCACGTTCACCATGTAAGGGAGCTTACTTTGAATCGAAATAGCTTAAGAAGACACATAGCAATAACAAATATAAATCATAATAGTTATGACCAAGATTAATCTATTACAAAGATCTAAGAGGCATACCCCTATCAAAACATTAAGAGTCTTTAAGGTCCATAAAGTCTCTTACAACAACTTATATATATAATTAAGGAGATTTAACTAAAATCTATGCATAACATCTAGGTCTCGACTTCTTCAAAAAGCTCTTTATATTCCAAAAGCTGTACCTGAGGAAAGTGGCCTCTTGGGAATAGCCATAAGTAATTGTACTGCAACAGGAAACTATAAGGGTATAAGCTTACGAGCTTAGTGAGTTTCACTTCCAAATTAAATACTTCATCAAACAATAGTTCAAGCAAGTTATATTAAACAATCATATGAAATCACAAGCACGTGGGCATATAATACATAAGACTTTCTAAGAGTCATATGTTGAATGGATTTACGCCATCCATTCGGGATTAGGTATTCCAGACCCATATGACCATATATTACAATTTTTTTTCTTATTTATATAGTGGTTGATTCAAGTGTCCACCCAATCATTTATTATGTAGTTGATTTAGGTGCCTACTCCACTTCCATTTTATTTCAGGCGACCCCACGCAAACATTCGAGTTTCAGGCCCACCCATTGCCTAGCTATTATGCCTTTTTTCCACAAAGGTATCATAACAAATGTAATGTGATTCAACATATGTTATGCATGGATAATTTAATTATAAGATCATGGCATATTATTTAAGTGAATTATAGGTGATCATATATATTTCAAACACTTCAATTCTATACTAAATCATACAAATATTTATAACAATTCTCATTTTTATATTCTTATCATCAACTCAACCAAGCAAAATTCATATGCATATTCCAATTTTATCATGTCCTAATTCTAATGCCACTATCATTACAAGCACAATCGTAAGCATATAATTGAAAGAAAGTGAACTCACTTTGCCATGGCATGAAATTCCACTTAATTGTAATAATCCTTGGGAAGGTCTAGTACGTCTCCCAATTCTCCTAACAAAAGAAATATCTCTAATGAGTATTTCTATGAAGTTTAAATAAAACTCATAAATTCTATTCTAACAAGTTCGTCAAAGTTCGCATATTATATACCAATTTCTACCTATTCGACGAGAGCTATCTATTTCTAAAGTTATTGTCATCAAACAAGGTCATTTGACCCATGAACAGTAGGGTACAAAATGCTATACGAGATTCCCAACCCACATATCAAATTCTAATTTCAATCCAAGCATCATTTGCAAGCTTTGATAGATACTTAGCTATCATTATATCTTAAAAGACTCTTTTATATACATATATAACTCAATATTATGCATGATTTATGGGTTCTTATCAATCTATTTCCTCATGTACTTAGATAATGCTTTATGGGGTTTGAAAGATACTATTTTCTTAAGCTTTGTTTCTACCAAGCATATTATATGTACATGCAATATCTACAAGTTATTATCATGAATGTCATGAGATGAGCTATCTATATTTATATCCTTAATAATATTTGATAAGAATAATTCTTTTAGAAAACTTTGCTTTGCAAAACCTTTGAAATTACTTGACTTAAGAAAGCTAGTTTATTTCATGCAAAATCACACTTGTTTTTATCAAAATAAAACCTTAATGACCTATATGCCTAACACCTTCATTATTTTAATAAAATTCTTCATTTTAGAGTTAGAAAATAGATGTTTAAATAGGGGTTTTAACTAGTTACGAATTTTACAAAATTTTAAGGAATGAAAACATTGTTTGATCTATATTTTGAAACCTTTCCTTGTTGTAGGATTATACCTTGACAAAATCCACTTATCCTGGTCAAAATTAAGTCTTTATTACATGTATTCCCTAAGGCTTCTATTTTTCTATTAAAACCCTCATTTTGGTAATTGGAAATAGGTGTTTAAGTGGGGGCCATTTCAAAATCCGAATTTTTGAAATTTATGTTTGGGATTGTTTTTTGCGTAAAACTCATTTAATCTTTCTAAAATTGAATCCTAACTAAACCTACTCCTTAATGCTTCTTTTTTTTTAATAAAACTCTTGTTTTAGGGTTGAAAAATATGTGTTCACATATCAACCTTTTCTTATTACGAATTTTAAGTTAGTTGTTGAGGTTCAAACATAATGCTAGCATAACTTTTGTAAACTTTTCTTATTTTGAAACTATCTCTTAGTAGATCTTAGCTTTACTCATCAAAACTATTCCTTTATGATACCTATTCTCTAAACCCTTCATATTTAATATAAAATACTCATTTTGAAGTTGAAAAATAGGTTTTTAAAATTAGGTTATTTTTAAATCCGAATTTCCAAAAATCATTTTTGTTGGAACAAAGATGGATCTTGGACTTTCTAACATTTTCTCACTATTATTATGCTACTACAAGTCTTTTATGTACATAATACAAAAATCTAAGCCATTTATGTACTCAAAACAACTAGATCTACTATATTATGTAAGTCATGAATGCAAATGCAACATCAACATTATGTAGATGTGGTTAATAAATGAATACATGCACAAAATATCAATAATAACAACATAAAACAATAATATAGCAAAATAATAGCAAAACAACTTAAATAACAAGATCTACAATATTGTGATGGCAAGAATATCATGTTTAAGTATT
This sequence comes from Combretum micranthum, assembly GCA_024138025.1. NCBI lineage: Eukaryota > Viridiplantae > Streptophyta > Magnoliopsida > Myrtales > Combretaceae > Combretum > Combretum micranthum. The sequence goes on along the minus strand of JAMXBD010004646.1, from coordinate 24,410 downwards.
TCCTCATCCCTAGCATAAAGCTCATGGGGATTTTGGTGGAACCACACATGTATGATCTTGCCATTACATGTTTTATTTGTGGTAGGGTTTCGATCTATTACCTATTTAGTGTTTAGAATAAGAAACTTAAAGAAAAATATTGTGTGAGTGTGTGCATGTGTGGGAGGGTCACGACACAAGGAGAGGAACAGAGGGAGAGAAAAACCAAAATGCAAGAGTTTGTTTTAGAGAGAAAGAGAGAAAAATGAAAAGTGAAAGATATAAAGGAGTTGATATAGAGGATTAGATTAGGGTTTGTGTAGAATAAAAGATGAAAAATAAAATAAATTGAGAGAGAGAGTAAAAGGGGAAGGGATGACGGTTTTTCAAGGAGGAGAGAGAGGGATGTCTGATATTTGTTTTGTGTAATAAAATTCAAATTTAAAAATAATGTAAGTAATAAAATGCATTGGAAAGGAAAATATAAGGAAAATGATATAAGATTGTAAGAATAGGTTATAAGGACGTAAGAATAGGTATGGGTGGTTGTTTTTGTGAATAATGTGATTAGAAATCAAAAAGTAAATTAGACAATTGAATTACCGGTAGTAATGAAAATACGATAATAAGGCTATAACTGAAACTTTATAAAACGAAAAAATTATATAACTGATATATTTAGAAATCTTATTGAATTACAAATCTAATGGTACTAATAACATATTTTTGGTATCTCGAGCCCTGGGACGCGCTATTCAAAGTCTATATCCAATTGGGTTTGAAATAGGCCAAAATTTTACCAATTTGATATTTTTAAGCATTCTAATGTTATTATGAACCAATCTATACTTTCCACTCATATTTTGACCTCTCGGTTTAAGAACACGAAATCACCAGATTTAAACTGCTAGGGTTTCTTGGGGATTTGTTGACCTAGGGTTTTCGGTTGACTTTCCAGCTTAGGGTTTAAGCTTGAAATTACCCTAAAAATAAGGGGTTTGTAGAGATCATAAAGGAAATAAAAGTTAGAAAAGAAGATAGAATGAGGGAGTTAAGCTAGAAGGAGCTACATCAACTTTAAGGAGTAGTAGTAGTGAAGATCTAGTCGATAGAAATGGCTAAACATATAAGTTTTGTTGTTTTCTTTATTTTAATGGTTGTATATGCATGTATATGATGTCTTAGAGCTAAATATATATAAAGTTTAAGATAAAACTTGTAAACTTGTAAGATGTGAACATGAATGCATGTGCAGAATTAGAAGTTGAGAAAGTGATTTTGAGGAAATATGAAGTAATAATATGCTTATATATATATGTTGTAAGTCATGGATATAACTTGTTTGTTGTCTATTAAGATGTTGTATGTTGAAAAAATGATGTAAAACAAGTAGTAAATTAGGCTAAAATGTTCATGCTCTATATTCACAAAAAAGCATGAGGGGAACACAGGGAGCCATATTCAGTTGTATACCTTACTTTTTTCTTAAAACACATGGATTTTAACTCACCCAAGAAGAAACACGACTTGCCCTATCCAACTATGCCTTCTATCTATTGTTCAACAAATACATTTTTAGAATAGCTCGACTGGAACACGGCTTCCTCTATCCTACCATGTTTCTCTTTAATCCTTAAGTGCATGACATGTAAAGTGAGATATAAGAGGAACATGGCTTACCCTATTTCACCGTGGTTCTCTTTGCTCTTCAACCTAAGAATAAAACATGATGGGAACATGATAGAATGTGTAAACCCCTAGATTTTATGCTACGTTTTATGCTTAAAACCTAGAACCGGAAGTCAATCGAAAACATTAAAGTCAACAAGTCTATAACAAACCCTAGTGAATTTAGATCTGGCAATTTCACGCTTTAAACACTTAAATAATAAAATTGAGATAATCATAGATTATAGTTCGTAATAATATAGTAAATCATAAAAAGATCAGATTCATCAAAATTTATTATGTGAACTCTAGGTATGTTAAACCTGAAACCCAACGATAAGTTTGTGGAAGCAAGCCTTCAAGAAAGCTAAATCAGATTGGGATGGAATCTTGACCCTAAGTTCTATTTCAAACTCGAAACAAATGTATAAAAGATGGAACCTTTACCCTAAGTTGTATTGCAAACTAGAACAAAGGTGTAGAGTCGAATTGAACACCACAAGATTGAATCTTGATAAGTTCACAAGCTCTCAACGGAACTAAAGGAGAAAAACTCTCTGAAAATAATATTCATTCAAAAGTTAGTTGTCTCATAATGGAAAGCCAAGAATATATAAAACAACATGAGAACTTCAAATGTCACAAAATAAAATCTGGCACATAATGAATACCAGTCAAATACACCAGCGGTGTACATGGCTACACTGGCGGCATAGGTAGAAATTCTTGCTAGTGTTGGAACATTGTTCAAAATTTCGCTACTAATCATGTTTTATGCAATGTATGTCGGTAGTGTAGAACTTTAAACTAGCGGTGTTCACGTCGGCATTAGAGAATTTGATTATGTGATGTTTGTACACGCTTCAAGCTGGTGGTGTAGGCTTCCCAGTTGCCGATGTAAGCCTTATGATGCACAATTGCAACTCTTATTCTCTTCTCCAATTATTTGTACAACATTAACAAGGTTCTGATCATTGTTTAATGATAGATCCATGATGAAATTTCTATGCAAGGCTTGTTTCTTCCAAATCTCTTCAATGAATGCTCCTAACGCCTCCCTCATCCTCTTAGCTTTAGCTCGTGTGACCGGTCCTACTAGAATGTATAATAGGTCCTTAGATATAGCATCTACTATTGCATCATTCCCCCTCTCCTCAAAAGGATTCAACCTCAAATCAACGTCATCTACAACAAAAGGAGACAAATCAGAAACATTAAAAGTCGCACTAACGTTATACTCACCTAGAAGATCCAGCTTGTAAGCGTTATTGTTGTTCTTGCAACCACTTGAAATGGACCATCTCTTTTTGGTTGCAACTTAGAACGTTGCTATTGTAAGAATCTCTCTTTGCGCATATGCGCCCATACCCAATTGCCTAGTTCAAAAACAACCTTTTTGTGTCCTTTATTGGCTTGATTAGCATATTGCTTCGTTCGCCTCTCAATATGTTGTCAAACCTTTTCATGCATTTGTTTAACCACTTCTACATTCCGCTTTCCTTCGAAGCTAGTATGCTCATCTGTAGGATGTTAGTGATTGTGCTCTAGGCCAATTACTAAGTATTGTCATTTCATGTGTATTTTTTATTTAGAGGCATTTCTATTATAAAGTTGGAATGTTTCCTTTATAATAGAATTCATGAATAATATGTTTATTCTTGGATACTCATTATTGTCGAATGATGATGAATTAAATCTAGTATGAGTTTTATTTAATAATCATGAGATGTTTATGTGTATGGAAATACATATAAAACTGTAAACCCCCAAATTTTTGGAATCGGTTTAGCTTAAAATCCTAAACTGGAAGTCAACCGGATTTCCAAAGTCAACAAAACCCTAGTTTACCGTAACCGCTTAAGTCCGACATTACCGTTTTCTTTGGCCCTAGAAAACGAAGTTGGAATAATTAGCTAGAATAGTTCGTAATAACTATAGGTTATATAAAAATATCCGTTTTGCGAATTTCGGGTATCCTTTGAACCCGATCGGACACAGTTCTTGAAAAACATGTCTCGAGGCCCGGAATAGTAAAAATATTCCGAATATACCGTTAGACTCGTAAAAATATAAGATTTCAAAAATATCATTTTCGTAATTTTTCGGTAGCTAAAAATATCAGATATCGCATTTATACGCGTATTTTCTTACTACCGGTACTTTATTAGTCATATCTACTTTACATTATACTATTCATCACTATTCTACACTATTTTTTATCTCTACCTTTTCTTACACCTACTCTTACAAACACCATAACCTATAACCTTTACTTTTTACCTTTCTCATAACTTTATTTCACATCTGCCTTACATATTACATCTTTTATTTATCAAAAATCGAAAAAATAAAATCATTTTCCCCCTCCCTATGCTTATGGACAAAGCCCCATACCCTCTACATCCCCTCAGTTTGTTTTATTTTCTTTTATTTTAATCACACAAAAATCACTCCACATTTTCCTATAAATACCCCCCTCCTCTTTCACTTCTTTCACACATTTACTACCCACAAATTCTATACTAAAATTCTCTCAAATTCTTCTCTCAAAACTCTCTCAAAATACCATCCTAAAACTCTCTCAAAATAATTCTACAACAACTTCCACCAACAGCTAAAACCCATAACCACATACTGCTACCAAAATCTTTTTTAGGTAACTATCTTATAATATTTTCTTCTTCTTCATGTCATGTAACTTTACATGACCATAGTATGAGTTTCCAAAGACTAAAAGTTATGGAAGCTACGTTATGTTCATGTATTGTTCTTGTTCATGAAAAATCTATTTATGTTCATGTTATTACTTTTGTTCATATTATTGTTATTATAACTAAGTATTATTATCTAAATATATATGTACATATTCTTTAGAGCATATAAGCTCACTTGCAATTTATTTACTTTATGCAATGCAATTTATTTATTATTCCATTGCAATTTATTTATTAATTGCTTGTAATTTATTTATTCCTTGTTATTTTAAGACTAGTCTCTAGTCTTAGACTTGTCCTTATCAAGTCAAAACAAGTTTTTCTTTTTATTTTGGGACTAGTCTAATTCTTAGTCCCGAGAGCCTTGAAAAAGCTAAGACTTCAATACTTGACTTTATTATTATATTATTTTTGTTTACTATTATTCTCATAAATCATGTTCATTTAGATTGTTGTCCAAAAATTCCAATTTCTAAAAATGATTAACAAAAGGAGAAATGGTCGCCTAGAAATAAGTTTATGTGAAGTATAATAGCTATGAGTTAACAAAAATAAACTCATTTCTTTTCAAGTTACAAAAAGAACCCACTACAAATTTTAGAAACTACTTTTACTATGAAAAGCTTTTTAAATCCTCTATTATTCCACTTTGTTTTTCAAAAGAAAATAATTGTTGGTATAAAAATGATTTTATGAAAAAGATAAACAAATGAAAGGCTAATGAATTTTCAAATAAAGACCTTTACAAAACGAATAGGCAAAGAAAATTGTATAGGAAAAATAAATAGGAAAAGTAGTACTAATATAAGGGACTTAGAAAATAGAAAATTTTATTTTCAAAAAGTTACTTGGGAAAAATAATAAAACCAACATAAAGCATTTTTGGAAAGCAAAAGCAAACAAAATATTCATTTCAAGAAAGTTACAAGAATAAATTTTTGTAAACTATATTTTAAAAACTTCAAACCGACATTATTCTACTCAAGAAAAATAATTGGACAACAAAACACTTGAGCATGCTTAAATATGAGTTATGTAGTTATAAAAAGAGAATTTTTCAACTATATAGATAACTAAGTATTTATCAAGCAAGTTTTGAATGAATGAACCAAAATTGTTTTTGAATTAGAAAATTCGTGGTGAATTTAATCACCACTGTTTCGAGGCCTAAATAGTGTGGTTTGACAAAAATAAGTTTATAAATGGATAGATATTTCTAGTAGGTAGAAATCGGTATATTATATGCGTGATTCTGAGTTAAAATGACCAAGTTATGGCCATTTTAAATTGGAACTTTCCTTTATACGAACTTTAACGTTCTTTTGACATTGTTTTGTCAAAATTCAAGAAAATCATCGAGGAATACTCATTGTGGGTATTTTCTTTGGTTAGGTGACTCCGAGGAAGGATGCCATTATCCCGAAGATTATTACGATTAAGAGGAGTGTCAGAACGACTCATCCGCAGAAAGAGGAATAGTTGATATGGCATTGTGAGTTTATTTCCGTAAATACTATACTTGCTGTGCTTGTAAATTAGTTGCATTAGAATTAGGAAAAGACAAGTGGATATGTATGTAAAATAATTCATTGAAAGAATCCTAAGAATATCGAGGCCGGAATTGAAATAAGTGTTTGTTTTAGTATAACATTTGATGTGTACGAAATTCCTTGATTGCCATAAATTCAATAATAATTATGTTACGATATCATAAATAAATGGATTCATGCATACCATGAAGTGAGTCACATTGCATATGGGTTATTATCCTTGGGTAAGAAGGATAGTAGGCTCATGTCGAAAGCAACACTTGGCGGAGTATCCGAAAGCGATTGCTTGGCGGCTTAAGGGAAATGCTTGCTGGAAAATCTGAAAGCAAGGTCAATTCAAGTAGATTCGGAATGCTTGACGATGAGTGCTCGTGAGCATAAAACCTTTTAACTAAAACTACTTGATTTGAGGTTAAGAATCACCAAACCCCAAATGGAGGGCGCAAATCCATTCAACATATAGTTCCCGAAAAGCTATATGCTTGTTTGCCCACGTGTATGTTGCATCACATTTGATTGTTTAAACAACTTGTTTGAAGTCTTGTTACAAGAGGTTATTTATGGAAATAATTCTCACTAAGCCTGTTAGCTTATACCCTCATAGATATCTTTTGCAGTTTCCCTATTTATGGTTAAGGCCACGAGGACCCTACGGGCAGGTAATTTCTTTTTGAGTAAAGGAAATTCTAGATGAAGTTTAGTATTAGAAATAATGTACAAATATCTTGTAATAGAATAGTGATCATGTGAAATGGCTCTAAGTTTGTAAAACCATTGATATGAGTAAATGATTATTATGAATCCTCTTTTCTTAATATGTTATTATATCTTCTTAAGCTTCATAATTCCATGTACGGTCCTCTAAAATTGTGAGTGGCTAAGGTTGTCATACTTAAACTTTAATATTGAATGTGGCGGATTGTTACATTTAGGGTTCCCCTTTGGGGCGTGACAGTTTAAGTTGGTATCAGAGCATGGTTAAGAACCTAGGAATCATAAGTATAGAATTAGACTTAAGAAGAATAGAATAGAAATAAGAAAGACTTAGATGAAATAGAATGGGTAGAATAAGTTTTCTAATCTCTCTCTTTTACATAGATCACCATAGATGAGGCCCGTCTTCAAGCCAAGAACTTCCGAAAAGGACCTTTCAAAAAACTAGAGAATTACCGATTGAGACTTAGAGTTTTATGCAAGGAATTTGCCCTAGCAGGACAACCTAATACCGTTCGGGAAATGTTCCTAATCTGGAAGAGGGGAATGATGCAAACCGAATGGAAGGGAGTGGTATGAATTATTCACAACTGCCCTATAGGCAAGAAAATGACTGAGTTGGAGATAATATATGCTATGGAATGAATCATTGCCATCGCGGACCACCGACCAATGTTGAAGGAAGCAACTTTCGTCCTTAGAGAAGATGGAGGTCGAACTTCACCAGATTTTCGAAGTTGGACCCGGATTGGACCAATGTTTGTTTACGCCCATGATAACCTGATGGATCATTTCGAATGGATGAAGGCTGACATCAACGATATCTTCCACTGGCATGGAGTATATCAGGGAATGCTACGACCCCCAACTCAAGTATCTACCGAGCCACCTGCTTTCACAGGAATCCAACTAAGGAGGAACGAGGCCCTACGTCTGCGAAAGGATGGATCAGTGATAAGAGACGAACCAATGCAAGGGATGAGTGATAGTTGGATGATGAACCCGATGAGGACTCAGAGGAAAGTCAAGAAGAAAGACTGGCGCAAGAGGTAAAGGATCAAGCCGCTGTGGGAGTCGAGGAACCTTGGACTAGTGATGAGTTAAGAATCATTCGCTATCTAGAAGGACGACAGACTCAAGGAGGACAAGGAACAGACTCCACGACGGATGCGGAAAATGCTCCAACCAACGAAAACGACAGTGTGGAGATTGAAGGAACAGTCACTTGGAAGACCATTGATGAGATAGCACCAGTGATGACGGGGGAAGAACTGATTGACTATCACGAGAGAGCAAGGGAGAGAAAACGGAAGAGAAGGAAATACTTCAATCAAATCATGAGGAGTTTGAACCTAGGATCATCTAGTAGCAATCGGGAGATACACCCGAAGAATGAAGAAAGGAGGGAAGGAAGACAAAGCATATCCCTAGAAGTCCTGCTTGAATTTTGTAATCATAGACTAGATTCACAATCTTAGTCTATCTTTTAATTTTCGGAGCAATGTTTGTTATTTTCTATGTAATTTCCTTTTTGTGATTTATCTTGTTGGATATTTCTAATTTCATGAATGAATTTTATTTCTATATTTATGCTTTAAGCTTTGATTTCAGAAATTGTCTTGATTTAAATTTTATTAGCTTTTATGCATATTAAAGTTTTCGTTACATCCACCAATTTCCGACAAAAATTTAATTAAGTATCAAAATTTCTAAAATAACTTAGAAAAGTTTAAAGCAGCCGAAATAGAAGTAGATGAAGAGAGGAACAAAGCGCCTCTAACCAACTGGACGTTGAAGCGGATCAACCTGCTGTTCAAGGAGCCGCCACACCTCAGATGGACTTACACGCCATGTTAGGACATCTGACCTACGTGTTGGAAGCAATTAGGCAAAACATGCCAGCACAAGCACCTGTACCTGAAATAGCACTAGCAACAGCACCAGCAACAGCACCTGCGTCTATACCAACACCACTGCCACAACAAGCATCAACGGAGGCACTGTGCATAGGAACATGCACACCCGAAGTGCACCACTACCTCCACCCGCACCACCAAGGCCATATAAGAGTATGTTGCCTGATTTCATCAAAAGCAACTGCTACTTTGAGGGAGCTTATGATAAGCCGGAGGAGGCCGAAGATTGGGTGGCTCAAATCGAGATGTCTTTTGATGCATATGAAGTTCCGCACCACCTGCAAATCAAGTATGGAACGTTCATGCTTCATCTCAACGCTAGGATATGGTGGGAGTAAAAGAAAAGAGAGCTAATGACTCCGATCACTTAGGAAATGTTTAGACATGAGTTTTTGGAAAATTATTTCCCAGGAAGTTTACGAATAAGGTATAGAGCAGACTTCTTACAAATTGCTCAAAAAGGGAGAACTATCGAGCAATACGAGACTGAGTTTAGTAGAATGGTACAATATGCCCCCGATTCCTATAAGTACGACGAAGAGTTAAAAAGACAAGTCTTTATAGGAGGATTGGATGAAGATTTGAGAATGAGGTTGGAAGAATTTGACATAAGAAATTTTCGAGAATTGGTGGAAAGAGCTCGGATCGTAGAAGGAGTAAGGAAAAGGAGAGAAAGGAAAGAAGAAGAGGAAGCCTTGATCTTTGAAGAGAAGCTTCATGATAGAACCAGTTTCATACCCCCACAAAAGAAACTCAAGTTTTCCAACCGCCATAAGAATAAAGATGATAGTGGGATAATCGGATCAAAAGACGTCAAGTGCTGGAAGTGCAATGGAGCACACTACCCTAAGAAGTGCCCTCAGTTATTTGGGAAATGTTTCTTCTGTGGAAATGCAGACCATAAGATGTCAAAATGTCCAAGGAAAGGAAGTAATACTGGCCATGTCGACGAACCAAATGGGCGTTTCGCCAACAACTACCCGCAAGGGAAGAATATTCTAACAAGATCATCAGAAGGAGTTGTTCCTATAAGGATTGGGAAAGGAAATGGAAGAGGAAGTGAAAGCAAACCAGGATCTACTGCTTCGGAAATTTGAATCTACAACTTAGAGGGACAATGGATAGGTGAAGAGGTAAATAAAGAAGATGGAAACTTGGCTGCCTTGGAGTGCATTAGAGGCTATAAAAGCGACGTGGAACTGGTAAGCCTCTAACCCTCTTTGTTGTTGTTGTTCCTTTATTTCAAGCAACGCGAAAGTTTAAAGTTTTTCTTTATATGGATGAATAAGAGAATAGGAGTAATAATCCCCTATTGACTACGTAAGAGGCTTCTAGTTAGTAAATCAGAATGTTTTACTCTCTTGAAATTCAAAGCAACACATTCTTTTGATATATCTAGCCTAGACTAACGATAACAAACAACCAATCTCTAGTTTTAAGATTTAAAATCCCCACATGAAAGGATGATGAAACCAAGAAAGTGTTGGTCAATCATTCAATAATGACGTAAGGACATGCAGTCGTTTGTGACTCTAAGGAATAATGGAGTTAAGTAATCCTTGGGATAAGATGTATACCTCCCAAGTAGGACCCAATAAAAAGTCACAGGAGAACATAGAACTCATAAACCAATAAGACGGAAAGATAATATTGGTAAAGGACTTGCTGGTTGATAAAGGAGAATGAATGACTATCTCAATAATACGAAAGGGAATGAAAAGAAACCGACCTTTGGAGATATTCGTGAATTTCAATAGAAGTTTTAAGAAGAATTCTAGATGAATGACTCAGATTACATCCAAAGAAAAGGATCAACTTGGTAACTAGACTAATAACCTATGAACGATTTTAATAAGGAAGTCAGAGAAACAACAACAGGAAACTCTAGATCAAGACCTTATGCAATGAAGTATACACCACGAAATATACCCATTTAGCTTATAATGGAAGAAAAAGGATAAACCCCCAAGCCAATGTGTTAACTTTCGGAAAGGAACAAAGTGAACATCCACTCCTTGGAAGTGAAAATCTTTTGACCAATTACAAGGAGCGAACTCGTTTTCTCAAGGTTTAAGATCGCAATACTACCAACTAAGGACCAGATCAAGAAGGAATGACCCTCGAACTCTTTATAGACCCCACAAATTCTAGTAACGCTTTTTGGACTCGAACCAAGAATATAAGACCCTATTGAATAAGTGAATAATTGACAAAAATCGTGGTATAGTCTGAAAGAGAAAAGAGATAATCGAAGAATGTAATCTTTAGTATAGGAAGTTAATAAAAGGAATTGAGAAGCAAAGCATCGAAAGTTCAAAACGCTTAAAGGAGGAAACAGTAGATAGGATATTAAAAACAACCGTGTAGAAAGAATAAAAGAGCTTAGATGAGAAGATACAATGGAAAAAGAGGAAATATAGGAAGAAAGGTATATTGAAGGAAGCTAAAGGACGATTTAGCATAACTAAGGACGAGGAAGTTAGTCAGAAAGAATCATGAATACGATTCAACGACATATTCAAGAAGAACTCAGATGTGCCGAAGTTCAAGGGACATTAGAAGAAATGAAGTATTGATAAAGAAGTAAGAACACCAAAGGATAGAAGGATCTATAAAGACTCAATGATACCAGGATAAAAACAGAATTAACCTTCTCAAGATTTTGGATTTCTCACATTGTTAACAAGAAGGCAAGGACAATTATAGTATGAGCTGATCGACTGACAAGGATGTTCGTTTCATAATCGGTCAATATAACGTTCTCTACGTACGACCTAACGAAGCTTTATAAAGGAAGCTGATATGAAGGCAAAGAGTCCTAGTCAGGATCATAACAAACCAGGACATAAGGTGATACACAAATATGAAGCTAACAAGAAATTTTGGGAGAAAAGAGACCCATTAATGCTACATAAACGATCAAAGAGAATAATTCAAAACCTTGGAGGAGCAATTGAAAATATCTTGTGAGATAAGAAGGGCACAAGATATACAAAAAGAAGTAAGACTGATCGGGAAAGGAAGACCCTAAGGATTTCAAAATGGGAATCATGTGTGCTTAAGGATAAAAAAGTGATTATTATATGACCTTTTGGGGAAGTGATAAAATAAGTTGGAAATCTAGCTTGTCATCTAAATGTGTTGGAAACATGCGACATATTCCAAACCCCTATATATAACGATTGGTCAAGGAATCAAGTTACGAAGATAAAAAGTTAAGTGCTTCTGAAGGAGGACTTTCTCTATAAGGAATACCTAATATAGGCGTTTATCCCGAAAAGTTCAAAAGATAAGAAATGAGGAAAACGATTAAGAGAAATCTTTTTCAAGTAACTTGAGGAGATACGAATGAAGCACAACCCAAGTATTCAACTTTGGTTGAAACCGCAATTAGGAATTTCTAAGTTTTGAGGACAAAACTTTCTTTAAGGGGGGTAGGTTGTAAACCCCCAAATTTTTGGAATTAGTATAGCTTAAAACCCTAAACCAGAAGTCAACCGGATTTCTAAAGTCAACAAAACCCTAGTTTACCATAACCGCTTAAGTCCGGCATTGCCGTTTTCTTTGGCCCTAGAAAACGAAGTTGGAATAATTAGCTAGAATAGTTCGTAATAACTATAGGTTATATAAAAATATCCGTTTTGCGAATTTCGGGTGTCCTTTGAACCCGATCGGACACAATTCTTGAAAAACGTGTCCCGAGGCCCGGAATAGTAAAAATATTCCGAATATACCATTAGACTCGTAAAAATATAAGATTTCCAAAAATATCATTTTCGTAATTTTTCGGTAGCTAAAAATATCAGATATCGCATTTATACGCGTATTTTCTTACTACCGGTACTTTATTAGTCATATCTACTTTACATTACACTATTCATCACTATTCTACACTATTCTTTTATCTCCATTTTCTTATACCTACTCTTACAAACACCATAACCTATAACCTTTACTTTTTACCTTTCCCATAACTTTATTTTACATCTACCTTACATATTATATTTTATTTATCAAAAATCGAAAAAATAAAATCATTTTCCCCTCCCCATGCTTATGGCCGGTGCCCCCTCCCCTCTACATCCCCTCAATTTATTTTATTTTTCTTTTATTTTAATCACACAAAAATCACTCCACATTTTCCTATAAATACCCTCCCCCCTCCTCTTTCACTTCTTTCACACATTTACTACCCACAAATTCTATACTAAAACTCTCTCAAATTCTCCTCTCAAAACTCTCTCAAAATACCATCTCAAAACTCTCTCAAAATAATTCTACAATAACTTCCACCAACAACTAAAACCCATAACCACATACTACTACCAAAATCTTCTTTAGTTAACTATCTTATAATATTTTCTTCTTCTTCATGTCATGTAACTTTACATGACCTAGTGTGAGTTTCCAAAGACTAAAAGTTATGGAAGCTATATTATGTTCATGTATTGTTCTTGTTCATGAAAAATATATTTATGTTCATGTTATTACTTTTGTTCATATTATTGTTATTATAACTAAGTATTATTATCTAAATATATATGTACATATTCTTTAGAGCATATAAGCTCACTTGTAATTTATTTACTTTATGCAATTTATTTATTTATTATTCTATTGCAATTTATTTATTAATTCCTTGCAATTTATTTATTCGTTACTTTTGGATTCTCATATGAAGTTAGATTTCTAAAATTCAAGAGAATTTCCATTGCAATTCATTTAAAGAAATATTTTATTTAAATGAAGTTCTATTTCAAATTAGCTAAACCCTTGGATTAATTTTATTTTCTTGTATAAAAATTCTAAACTTCAAGAAGCCCATTTCTATATATAAACCTAAGCCCACCTTTTGAACAAGCCCAAAAGCCTATAGTCATTAAATCCTTAATATGCAGCACACACATGAAACAATTATCTAAGTGAATTTTGCAGACATTATTTCCTTAAGGAACACTAATGATGTGCCACTTTAGTAGCTGAAACCCTCTTCAATTTCATCAAATTTCACTTTCAAATTTCAATTCAAGTCTAATTAAGGTAAAGTATTACCTTCTACTTTTAGTTATTAACTTGTTTAATTCTTTCACTAAATCAATCACTATTTCAATGAGTTCTTAGAGAGTTTAAAGATAAAAGTGAGAACTAGGTTGATCTTTAGGCTTAAATGAGCTAGTATAACTTAAAAGAGAAAGATAGCAAGGATTTGCATGTGTACTTTTTAAGATAGGTGAATTTTCTTAGTAATAGGTTAAGTCAGTAAAGAAGCTATAGTTGTTGATGTTGTTAGTGATGAATAGGTAACGTCTAAGTAAAGAAATTAATGTTATGTATATGCATGTGTCGCATAAACAAATGTGTATGTTGAGTTTGTGATGTAAAACAATTAGTTGAATAAGTTAAACTTTCAAGAATTGAAGAAGGAAAGTCGTAAAGGTTCAAACAGTCTATCAATTTTGGCCCGTTTAGAGGGGTGTTTGATTTTTTGAATGAAATCCTAGGTTGAAACCATCCGTTTGTGGGGTTGTTTGGTTTTTTATTTCACATCCTGGAACCAACAACCCTTTGGACAAGCCCGTTTCAATTGAAACATCCTTTATACTGCTTCATTTGGTTCCACTACTAAAAAAAAAAAAAACATAAAATGAAATAATATATAATATACATATAGATATGTAAATACTAAGTTAAGTATTTACATAAGATCCTACCTAAGTTAAATAACGAAATATGAATTTAACATATAGTAATGAATTTTGTTCTTATATAAGAATTATTACATTTGAAAAGATCTTTCCACTTGTTTGAACCCATCATTTGATTTATTTCAAGATACTTCAAATCAATTAGGTACACAATACATAAATGTTATGTGTTGGTTAGGCATGATAAGTGGATTAATATTAAAGATGATTTAATAAATGCTTGTTGTTTGTGTTTGGTCATTGAATCCGGTTTGGAGAACAACAACCTTGTCAATGATATCACATGATAGATAGGTGCTTAGGCCATCCTACCTATGCGTGGTATACTAAGGTTTCTCATCGGGTAGCCAATATGGCAAATGGTATCAGAATAATGTTTACTCAGGCTCGAAGAGAAGTAATATAGTATGACTTACGTTTATGAAACTAGTTAAGCCATATTATGATGGATGGAGATAAGTTGAGATGTGTAACTATGAACCTTAGATGAGGCTATTATTCTTAAACGATCATATAAGTGAAATAGGTATCTGGGTTGCCTATAACAACATCCTGAGCAGTTGTCACTCCTCAGTACCCATGGATATCTAGCAGCTTGATCTCGGAGTATGAGTACTCTAATATTGTTTTGTTACACCTTTGATTATAGATCAAATTAAATGGATGTTGCATTGCATTAGATTAGGAATGTGCGTTTATCTTATATGTTTATGTTACTATTATATTAGGCTCCAGCTTACTTTTTCTCCTTTTTCAGGTGTTAATGATCATGATGATGATGCTTATCATTATATGAGTTATGGAATGGACTTTGAAGAGTTTTTAGATGAATGGTACAATTAGGACCCTTAGACATATGATGTTATGTTTTATTTAAGACTGTTTTTTTATTAAACTTGTAATCTTGATTAAGGGTCCATGTGTAAGCCTTTGGTCTGTAATATAATTTATAATTCACTTCTATGTTTTGATAAAGTAGACACTCAATATTTTGAAGTACCAATGGTTGGTACTAAGCTATATATATGTATGTATGAAGATATTTATACGAGTAGCTTTTGAAAAATGTTTGTCAAAGAATAATTTTGTTGTTTACTCAATTGTTTTCTAAATCCAATTATATAATTTCAAAAGTTAAAATTGAATAGCAAACAATCATAATAAACAATTTCTTTATGGATAGCCTTGCAATAATGTTTAAGTATTTTCGCGACTAAGCTGGTTATGTCCTGACATCATTTAGGGGCATGACATACATATAGCCTTACACATAATCAAATATTTAGGCCTTTTCCAACAAAATAGAGCTCCGTTCCTATATGCTCAAAAACGATACCATATAGCATTAGTAACCTATAGACATGCAGGCATGCAATCCATGATTAATTTAGTTTATGACTCAATAAATGTTACTCTAGTTGTATAGATATCATCCAAAAATTCATAGACATTCTACAGATCTATTCTACAACACAACAATTAAATAAACAAGCTTTAGTATTATTACTTTGCATTTAGTATTTTAGCAAACCAACAAATTACAAGGACATATGAAAAATTCTCTAGCCCTATATGCAGATCAATTTAATAAACATATTAAAATAAAACACAACTACAATACACACACAAAACAATATAGAAGGTTAGAGAGATACTCCCCTTTGCATGGCTATGCATTGAAATAATCATCAAGTACCTCACTGAGGTTACCAATATCACCTATAGGTAAAGATAATAAGGAAAGAAAGGTTATTAGCTATTTTACAAAAGTTCCCTTTTATACAATTTGCCATGCACATAGTTTCTTATAAAATGATATCCTTAAATAAGCATGGTAATCATGTCGTGTGTCGTGTCGTGTCGTTAGTGTGCTAAATTTTGTGTACTTTGTATGCTTTCGTGTGCCCAGCACATTCATGCTAGTGTGCATTGTATGCCATGTCGACCCATTTGTTCGTGTGTCCTATCATGTGTCTTTCATTGGTCTTGTTATACACAATTCGTATAATTTTTTTATTATTTCTTATTTACTTTTTTTTGGTGTTTATCAGAATTTAAATTATGCGAATTACTTAAATTATCTTTTAAACTTATAAAATGTAAAATATAACAAATAAATTTTACATTTAATATAAATTGAAAATAAATGAAAAAATAAATCATAATTTATTATTCCACTAACAATTTGCAAATACATTATTAATTACATTGGTATTTAAGAAAAAATGCATAATTAATTCGTTTTAGAAAAATATGGCGAGTGTGGTGATTGGCTACCTTGCTAACTTTGAGCATCACTAGGGCGAGAGGGACGGTAGATGATACTATAGTGGTGGATAAACTCGCGATTGGTAGCTTGTTTGTTGGAAAAATTGGTCAAACCAAGAATTCATTTCTTTGAGCATTTTCCCATTTTCTTCTTAGACCTTAGTCATCTAATCCAAACGTTCCATTATTTGACCCATGTCAAATCCACCTAGATGTTGTTGTTGATTTTGTGCTTGGGTTTAGTTGTGCCCCACTTCCTCCATCTCATCATTGTTTCAAGGTAGGTTCAAATCAAAGTTAAAGTTCAAGCTTAGGCTATCCAACTCATTCCCATCTCCCTATGGCTATTACAATTGGCCATAGGTCTATAGTACTAGTTGGTTTGCAAGATTAAACCTAAATCCCAACTTCTTCGCAATATCATTCTTCATTAATTTGACCTTTGCTTCCATTTTAGCACAAATGGAAAGGTAAAATCCTCATGACTCTAAGATAATGGTGATGAGTTAACCTTATGTGTGGCAGGATTCTTACCTCCTTAGCACTTGGCTTTAGCATTGCACTACTGAATAGCATTGCATCCATGAGTAATACGTCTTAAACAGATAAATTACTTGAATTCTTCTTTAAATATATGTTATAGCCAATCATTTGGTGGATCAGCCTATAAAGGGGGGTAAAATCATGCTATATATTCTTTAAGTGGTTACTTGGAGTCTCACTTAGACAAATTAGAGCACCACATAACTGGGGAAACGCATTGGTCATGTCTTAGTTCCTGTGTATCATTTCACCTACGTGGTTTAGAAGCAATACATCATTGATCTCATCCGATGTATTGCAGATAAACATGTCAAGCATGTACGTAGCAAATGAGATTGAAGACCGTTACTTAATATTTATGCAAGGAATGGCATTGACATCATCCAGGACTTCATTGATAATCACATTAGAGTAGAATATCGAAACGAGATCAGCATATGTCTCATTCAGAGGTCACCACCAAGGGGGTGGGGGATGGGGGGTGTTGAGGGGTTCTAGGATGTGATGATCGAGGATGAGATAGAGGGGATTTGCTCAATGATGGTTTTTTTTTTCCTCATTTACTTTCTCCTTTTACAAAGTCTTATTAATTATTAATAAAATTTAAATTTTCTACCAATCCCAATTCATTTATTTAATAATTTACAATTACTAATTAGTTAAGCAAATATAATATTTAATATAATTTAATTACAATTATTTAATAACTTTATTTATTTAACTACTAAAAAATTTCCAAGTTAATATGTTAAGACAATTAAAATCACTTCTACAAAAAAAAAATTATACCAATAATATTGTATTAATTAAAAATATATTTTTAATTAAATTAATTAAACATAACAAATTATATTAATTAAATACAATTTATAGTAAAATAAATGTACTTAATTACAATTTTTTTTTTATTCTATTAAAAAAAAATCCCATGTGCTGGTTCGCATACTTTGCGTGCTGTGTCATGCTAACCCACTTATTTTGTGTGCATTCGGTGTCTTGTGCCATGTTTCGGTCCATGCATGCTCGTGCTTTTATCTTTTTTCTCTATAAGTCTTGCACATCATGCTAACCCATTTATTTTGTGTGCATTCAGTGTCTTGTGCCATGTTTCGGTCCATGCATGCTCGTGCTTTTATCTTTTTGCTTCATAAGTCTTGCATATCATGCTAAGCCCATGTGGTCGCAAACTCTGCCTAATATGTCAGAGCCTATTTACCATGCCTATGCTTGAAGTGGGGTTCTAACATTGTATAATCTTTCTTTAGTTCATACTTTCCTCTTTTCATTAAATTCTATTATATCAATATTGTACGTCCATGCTTAGTACAAGTTATAACTTCTAACAACAGTAAACGTAAGATATGAATCGAAGCAAAGCTCTAAATGAGTTAGTTATGACCACTGTTTATTATTCTTGAAAATGGCCAAGTGAACAGCTTTTGTATTCATGTTAAAACTAAATAGGATAGTGACTCTTTCTTGTCTCATCTCCTTTCTTCATCTAACAGTCAAAATGGAATTTATACTCACAGTTGTTTTATCAATCGATAAGAAAGGATTTGTAAGTCACCTTTTCCATACTCGAAAGTTACATGCATGCACTCAAAATTTAATTCGAATAGTAACCCTCAAGTCTAGCACTCTGTCCTTGATTATGTTTCCTTCATGGCCTACGTTAGCATTTGTATCAACCTAACATAACTTGAAGATTTCATTTCAATCGTCATTCTTTGGTTGTTATCAACATTTTGTCTCTCTCTTCCTCTCATTTGGTTTATAGCATGCAATGAACTTGTTGGTTGACCTCTTGAATTGACACTATAAAAAATTTGGCATTCAAATATATAAATTATGTGATAGATATTGGGCAAAATAAGTTATATTTCCATAAATAGAATCAAAGATGATGGTTTTTACGATAAAAATTTATGTTTTGTGATAGAATTTTTGTTTTTGAAGCCCATTTTTTTAATATGTAAAGGCTTTGGACCAAAAATGAAATAGCTCTAAAGAAAACTTCCTAATAATCCATTGATCATAAGAATTAGGGGTCTTATAAAATCATGCATAGGTTACAAACTGTCCTAAGTTGTTGAGAGTGTTGCTGGGTTTATAATGTTCTGCTTCTAATTCTGTGCATGTGCATTCATGGGCTACAGTTAAAGAAAGAGGTCAATGCCGTGTGAAACAATAATGATCCTTTAAAAGTGAGAGAGTGTTTTACTTTCTTTTTTTTCAACAGCTAGGGTAATTAAATTATAGATAAATTAAAGAGCATGTATTAATTTTTTATTTTACGTGTGATGTTATTCTAAGACGGTGTGACACACCAACTGCTCTTCATTATTACGAATAATACTTGCAGTATATACATTTTCGACTAATATATATAAATATATATTAAAATAAATATGTATAGCACATATTATAGCACGAAAGCATGCATATTATATATACATTTATATTTCTTTTTTATATTTATAAACTAGTATATATAGTTAGCATATATTACATCATAATTAGTTATAATTTAAACATATTGTATGTACTATAACTATATCCATAATACATATTTCTAATGATATACAACATGAAAAATAATATATAACATATATAATAACTATAGTGTACTGTTCAATATTGTACTTATATATGTACTCATGTTATACTACAACTACATACACATTATCAAATATGTAGAAATTAATACTTAATCAATATATATTCTAGATTTTTTTCCAATAAATTCTTTAAATTGCAAATGTATAATATATTTTAGCATATGCCATAATATATATAATATTTAATATACGCTATTTTTAAATACAAGATGTTTATATGTTAATATCATAGATTCTACGAATTAGGAGTAATATACAAAAGGATTATTAATATCATATTTTGGTGCCTAAATTTTTCTCAATTATACAATTCAGTACTTGAAATTTAGAACTTAAACTTTTTTCTATTTTTGCATTTAACTACCTAAATTCCACCCATTTTTTTTAGTTAACTACCTCAAATTTGCTCATTACTGTTAACTATTTAATCAAGGTACTCTAAATGATCTCGAAAATTTTGTTTGCTACAAATTTGCACTTTCAAAGTAAAGGTAGCTATTGCCCAAAAAAAAAAAAAACCTGAAGGTAACTAATTGCAAAAATGTATAAAGTTCGAGTATCAAATGAAACATAACCCTATGCAAAATACAAAACTCAGTCAATAAAATAACGTGTAAAATTTGATATAACATATTTATATAGAAAATATTTTAATACTATCAATGCTAAAATATGGTTAAAAATGTAATCTCGTTTTTAAAGCTACAATGAAATTGTAATTCCCTCTTTGAAGTAAAAAATGTAATTTTGGTGGTTCATTCACACTTGCTCTACCTTGACTATGAATTTTCTTATTTTTTTTAATTTCTTGTATGTTTAAATGAATGATTTCTTTCAGTTTCCTAACTCGATTTGAAGCTGTATTGTTCCTAAATTGAAGCTTCCATAAAATATTTCTACAGGTGTAAGGTGGTTAGCTTGCTAGAAATGTCTAGCTTATTTTATTTTATTGTATAATGATAATATGAAATACTACAAATCTTCACCAAGATTAGAAATTGAGTTTAGATAGATTAAATAAATCAAAGGAATAATAGGATTTAATTAGACAAGTTGATATAATTTAATTAGCTAATAATTAAGTTGATTTTGAGATTTGAAATTCCTAAAATCTCTAAACATGTTCTAAAAATGTTTAGAGGATTCCTAAATCCTTGATTCTTAGCCTAAACACTAATTCCTAAATCTCAATAAAATTTGAGTTCATTTGCTTATCTTAAAATATCAATTCTTAAACCCGAACTCAAATTAAATATCTTTTATCTAAAATAAATTCTCAAATTAAGTTCTTGTTTCAAGTTCTTAATTTCTAACATATTGGTTCCGAAACAAACTTTTAAATACTTTGGAACTATAGATATTGATCTGATAGTTCTAAACATATATCCTATTTCTAAATATATATATTTAGCCTTATCCTTTTCTTTTCTTTTATTTCCCTTTTTCTGCCATTCTTTTTCCTTTTCTTTTATTGTTTTGGCTGCCTTTTCTTTCCCTTTTATTTTTCTTCATTTCCCTCTTCTTCTTCTTCTTCTTCTTCTTTCTTTCTTTCTTTCTCCAAATTAAGACTTGAATCTCAAGATCAAAGCTAACTAGAGGATGAATCAAGACTAGGAGATGAACTAGATGGAGGAAACCGAGCTAGAGGATGAAGTTTCAACTTGTGTTCTTTTCTAAAAGCTAAGTTTTCTAATTCAATTCATATATGTTTTACTTGTTGTTTGCTTATTTAATTGATGAATTGATGTTGAAATGAGTTGGGATTGCTGTTTATATATGTATTTGTTGGTTTCATGGTTGATGGAAGTTGGGTTTTGATGAGGAAGAAGATGATGAATAGTGTTTATGGAGGTTGATGAAGTTTGAGATGTTTGATGTGGTGAATGTGAAGTTTATGCATGTTTGAGGATGTTAGAATGGATGTAGGGTGTAGTATGATGGTTGGAAAGTGTTTTGGAGAAGGTTTGAAGTGTAAAAATTTTGTAAAATTCATGTTTGAAACAAGGAACTCGCAAAATCTGACAAACGCTGGTGCAAACGGCCTCGTTTGGGGGGGGGGGGGGGGGGTGTTTGGAGCAAATGGCCTGCAAACGGCCCCGTTTGCAAGGGTGTTGCGCTCGCGGATCAAAAATTTCATTTTTCCCTGAGTACAAACGGTCTCCCAAACGGCCCGTTTGCTAGGGCGTTTCGCTCTCGGATAGTTTTCCTGTTGCGACACTGTTTTGTAAATTAATCATAACTTTTTCATGACTCCGATTGAGGTGATTCAAGTTGCGTTGGAAAGCTTAAAAAGAGATCTACAATTTTTTATTTGAGTTTTTATAAATTCCAAAATTATCGATGCTTAAATTTTGATTCTTTCCAGCTGCAACACTTTCCGAAACAAAGTTAAAACTTGTTTTTGTTTGTTAAATGTGTTTTTGCTTAGGAAATGGATCTTTTTGAGCTAAAATGAGATAGATGAGTGATATTTGATGTCTAAGTGAATTAATTCATGTAATTAAACATGGATTAAGTAGATTTATAGATTTAACAAACAATTAGATTAAATCTAGAAGTTAGTTATAAAATGAACTTAGTTAACAAATCTAAGTTCAACTTGACTAAATGAACTTGAATGAACTAAAATGGATTAGATTGTTTAACTTTGATGAATTTGGCTAGGTTTAAGCTAACTTGGGATTAAGTGACTAGATCTTAGATATATAATGAATTAGTAATTAATCTAAGTCCAATTTGACTTAATGAACTTTACTAAGCTAAAATGAATTAGATTGAGTTAGTTTAACAACTTGGCTTATTAAATGATTAAGTTTAACTTATTTGGCTAAGGTTAAGCTAAAATGGGTTAGTAACAAATAATTGGGTTAAATGAATGAATTAGGACGCTCTTTGAATAATATGAGGAATATGTTGTTTCAAAGGTGTGTTTGCTTAAGAAATAGATGTTTTTGTGAATGAATGCCTTGATTAAGCTTTTGTTGATAAAAGACCATAAACAAAGAGAAAAGAATTCTTTGACAGACAAAGGAGAACTGTCCATATTTTGGCGGGGCGATCTTCGCAGCCATAGTGGGGTTCCACATTAGTGTCTGATCAAATAGGATTTAATAAAACGAGTTTGAGATGGATTGATAAATAGCTTAAGTTCTTATATGATTTTGATGAAGTGGATGATTAGTTTAGTTTAGTTTCTTATATAAGCTCTTTCCTTAACAGAAGTAGATATCTGATTTATCTTCTGGAATTCCTTCTGAGACTCTGTTTGGATTTCATATTCAAGGTACGCAGTAACTTGCGTGATGATTGATAGGATAGGCATCCTAAATGGATTAAGAACTTAAACTCGGCTTAATAATTGATGAGTGTTGGTTGTGCTTTACGTCGTTGAATCCGGACCGGGGAGCGAACCTTGTCATGATGCAATGGCACGGTAGTTAGGCACTTAGCCCAATCCTTTGTCATGATGCAATGACTCAAATCCATGATGCAATGGTTCACCATGATGCAATGGTGGTTTCTTTTATTGGCTAAGTGGGTAGCTAATAGGGTTAACTGTATCGGTATATTCTTTACTTAGGCTCGGGAGGAAATAATATGTTTTAGTTCACGGGTATGGGACCGTTGAACTAATTGATATTATAGACCGGGATAAGTGGAGTGTATAAAGGAGTGTGAACCCTAGATGATGCTATTAATATTCTTTATCGGTTAGATATAGGAGATATAGATATCCGGTCTATCTATATCAACCCCCTGAGCAGCTGCTGTTACTCAGGACCCCAAATTCCCATTGGCTTGTTCCGGAGTGTGAGTGCTCCATTGTTGATTTGTTTATTTTAAGAAAGATAATAACTTGTGATTGATGCATTGCATTTAGTTAAGCTCGTGTGCCACTCCGTGTGTGATTGTATTATGTGTACTGGGCTCCGGCTCATTATTGTTGTTGTTATTCTTTTTACAGGTCTTGTTGTTATTGATGATGCTGATGAAGTTGATGATGATGAATTCTTATTGATGTTGTTGTTCTTATTATTGATGTTGATGTTGATGTTGATGAGGATGGTGATGGTGATGATGATTGATGTGATGATGTTTGTCCCGGGTTTTGGGCGATTCTGAAGATATGGGAGAATGAGTGAAGTGTGATAGGATCGAGATATTGTTTGTATTTTGTTTCTTCTTTGTTTTGTTTTGTAAGAGGACTGGATTTATTTATAAATTCGTATTTTCATTTAAGGGCTTGTTAGTGCCCGTGTTTTTGTAAATAAGCTTTTGTAAATATTTATCTAAGTGAAAGTTTTTCCACTTTAATAGTGGAAGTTTGAATGCTTTTATGTAGAAACGTTTTTATTAAAGTTTTTTTTCCGCTGCTAAATCCAGTTATTGCCAGAATCTAAACGATTTCACAATCTAAAATTAAATAGCAATGTTCAACATAAACACCTTCTTTTAAGACAACCTTACGTATAATTCGTAAGAGTTATACGTGGTTGGGGACTTGGTGTGCTTGATTTGAGAATTGAGCATGTCGGGTCTTTACATAATACTTTTTTAACATTGTATATTAGTTTAACATATTTAATGATAATCTCAAAAATATCTTTCTTCCCTTTTTTGACTTTCATAAAGTTTTCCTTGATCTACCAAACTAAGTACTTCTTTGAGTACTTCTAAAGTGTAACCATGGCATATAGTAGAAAGTACCTGCCTAACCTTTCATAAAATCTTC